>JAOXJP010281068.1:5074-19486 GCA_025762735.1 Platanus orientalis | reverse complement strand
TTTTTTTTTTTATATATATATATATATATATATATATATATATATATATATATATATATATATATGGATTGTTGGGCTTTGTTTCAACCAACCATATTTTTAAACTTTAGACCTAGGTTTGGGTTTGAGGAGTTAAGTTGAGCCTAAGCCTAATCTTTGTGTGACAAGCCTAAGCCTAAGCCTTTCTTGTTTTTTTTTTTTTTTTTTTTGGTAGAAAATAATATCATTAATGTTGCCTGTCCTTATTTACTATCTCTTGAACCTTTATATTAAGGTTCCCTAGATTCAATACACTGTCTCATTCTCAAATTCAAGCTTAGCCACCACAAGTGCTAAGTTATTCCTATTCCTATCATTCTATCAACATGCTGAAAATCAACAAATTTAGCATACTGAAATAAAGCTTTGTGGTCATCTATGCATATTTGAAATACTATTGGACATTCTTCTAACCCATTTTTCAGAGCTTGAATCAGGATCTTGGAGTCTCCTTCCTATCATTGGCTTCTTGACCCTCATGACTAGGGCTGTCAACTATCCGCCTAAGCATCTGTATTCAATCCACTTAAATGAACATTTTTTTTCCTATTTAAAAAAGGCACCAAATTCAAAAAACCATCATGTGTTAGCTAAATAAAAGTCCTTAAGCTTTCATCACATCCAGACCACTTTACCAAAAAAAAAGAAATTCAAGGTGAGGGGATTGGGACCGTTCCCAACCCTGGTAACACGTGGCTCTAGCAACATGCTTGAACCTCAACTACAAATCTCTGTGTGCGCAAATCGTAAATCAGTGTAGGTTTTAGTACCTCTTCTCCTCTAGTGATGTTAGGGTTTGAAACAGATTCTTCCTCTTACAATAATCTATGAATCACGTTCTCTACTTAAGAGATCTTGATTTAGAGAGAACCTACAATGAGTTATTTTCTCTCGCACAATACAGGAGGCCGGGTTCGGTTGATGAGAACATCTATTGTTAGAAGTAGGGATGCAAGTATCCTACCATTATCCAATTCCGGCTCATATTCGTATTCGTTTAAAGCAAATACGGATATACATGTATCCATTTCAATTAAATATCTATTTGATTAAAAAATATCCGATTATGAATAAACCAATTATGGATATACATATATTCGTCACGGATAATATCTGAATCCGATTTAATATCTGATTAATTATCCACATCCGACTAATATCCGAATCTGGCTAACAGAATAAATAATATATATAGATATTGAATGTAGACCGTTGGATCAAAACAAATCCTGTGACTAAACCCTACTCCTATGAAACGTTTTAAAATTTTTTTCTAACCATAAAATCCTAAATCCCTAAGCTGAAAGAGAAGGGTCTCACCGCACGCCTGCCCTCGCCGTCGCCTGCCCTTGCCCTTGCTGTCGCCAAGTCAGGTAACTCCCTCTCTTTCCTACGTCTCTCTTCCTTGTCTCACTGTCTTCTCTCTCTCTATCTCAATCTCCATCTTTCTTTGTCTCCATCTCTCTTCTGCTATGTTCGTCTCTCTCTATCTCTCTCTCCATCTTTCTCTTTGTCTATCTCTCTCTCTCTCTTCATTGCTCTCTATCTCTCTCTCTGTCTTTCTCTGTCTCTCTGTTTATCTCTCTCTTCGTCACTCTCCATCTTTGCCTTTCTCTCTCTCTGTCTTTCTCTGTCTCTCTCTCTTCATCGCTCTCTCTCTCTCTCTCTATCTTCATGTTCTAATCATGAGGAAATATCCTTATACAACGTTCTAGAGGGAGACTGGAAACTTCCTCATCCAAAACAACAGCTAGAGTCACAAAATTCTCTAACTAGCCAAACCCCTTTTCAGAATCTACATTAACTCCATTCTGATGACTCTTTCCCAAGCTGATTGGACTTCCCATCTCATTCTTATCCTCAGGTGGGCTCATATCTTCTTACAAACCATCAAACACAGTCTTTTCCATTTCACAGCTTCTACCTGATGGAAACATGCTTGGCACTATCCCTCCTCTCCGATATCTTGGTATCTTTGTATGAAGCTAACCAAATGCCCTTATCTCGAACCTGTCACATAAATGCTAATGGAAATGAAGTCATATATTTAACACAGTAAATGCAAGGTAAAGAAATGCATAAGTTGTTCCAAGAGTCCTTTTATCCATATGTGCACTTACACAGCGCTTCTAGTTGCATGCACGCAAGTAAGCACTTCATGTATATCATCGGTAACTAGTTAGAATACTTGCATCAGAATACAATAATGGGGGAAAGAGATCCTCCCACATAGGACATACATTTAGGGGGTCATGACCCATAATTCAATTGATACCACCAAAGAAATTTTCTTGGTGAAAAGTCGAACACATCAGATCACCTGCTGGAACATCTTTGTCTCTTGGTGTTTTGTGGCCAGTGTTGGGTGAACTCGAAGTTTTTTAGATTGTAGGGGTGAGAATGGCTTTTACCTGCAGCCTGTAATTGTTAATATTTACATTGGAAGTCATCTCATGAAAACTATAACCATTATTCATTCACTTGTGGAGATGATTCAAAACCAATCCCTAGTCTGATATCCTTTTGTGGTCCATTGTGAACCCTCTACCTAAAACATTGGTACTTTTTCTATAACAAAAATTTTCTGGTTCTACTTTTGTTTATGGCTTTGGCAGTAGGGCTGTCAATTGGGCCGGGCTAGCCTAAAGCCCGACTTGACTAGCCTGGAAATTGAGCGGGCTGGGCAAGTTGGATTTCGAGCTGGGCTGAGCACGGGCCCAAATGTTAGGCCCGGTCTAATTTTCGGGTTGGGCTTGGGCCTAAGTTATTTTAGCCCGATGTCTTGCCCAGCCAGCCCAAAGTGAATAAAACTTGATATCGGCCCAAAGCCCGGAAAAATGATTTTTTTTAATATATATTAATGATTTTATATATATTAAAAATATTTAAACTTGCTTAGTGGTTAAGACATGTACCTGCTAAGTATCAAGAGTTCAAATCTAATAGTAATACATAAATTTTTTTACCATTTCGAGCTGCCCGAACTTGGCCCGAAGCCCGTATAATTACCATGGGCTGGGCTCGGGCAGAGGGGTTTGGGTATAATTCGGGCTCGGGTTAGGCATGGGCTGTGGTTTCATACTTCGGGCTGGGCTCGGGTTGACCCTTGCCCGGCCCAACCCGGCCTGATTGACAGCCTTACCGTGAACCCGACACGAAATAAACGGGTTAGGGCTGACTGTAAATGTGTTTTGGGTCACAACGGGTTGACCCGCTTTGACACGATTAATAAAATGGTTGGGTTCGGGTTGAGCCATATAGTCGTATATCCTTATCTCGACACGACACGACACGAACCTGACATGCCAACACGAATTGCTACCCCTATCCATAATCTTTTTCTTTGTATTTACATATCTGGGATATGCTTCTCTTTCTCTCTCTCTCTTTATTTTCCTAAGAAGGGAGATCTTATGCTTTTTTGCATGGATATGAAGTTTCAGTCACCATCATGTACTTGTACTTGCTGCAGCCCATATGTTGAACTCCATTAATTCATTCTTGAATTTGAGTAGATCCTGTATTTTCTTCTTACAATTGAACCTCCTACTTTTTTTTTGATTATCTGAAGGTTGATGTAGGATTTGTCTTATTCGTTAGATATGATAATTGGTTTCCGCTTCCTTCTTCATGGAACTGATTCTCATTCTTGTGTCCAAGGTGGAATCTGAATGTGAAGATGGTCAGGTTCCAACTAAGATTTTAGGCATTTCTATTATACGCCCCACTACAATTATTTGAGTTTGATCTAATTGTCATCATCATCATCATCATTTGTCTTATTTCAACTATTTTCAAATGACTGACCAAGATGTGCTAGTTTGTGTTTGAACATATGCCAGACACTACAATGTGAGGTTTATTATTATCCAGTTTACCCATTTCACAGTAGAAATTATCGATCAAGGGCTTTTGTCCACAAGATCCCTTGGGCTGTTTAAGCACTCTTGCTTGTAATTCCTTGAAATCTACTTTCATCAATTCTTGTAGATGGGCATCCAGCACGTTTTAGATTCCAAGACTTGATGCATTTGTGGCATTATTGGGTTTCCTTTTAGTACTATACATGACTTCAATTCTGTGCCTCTTCCCAATGAAATATACAAGAATGTTAAATTCTCTTTATATTAGATTTAGTTGGGATAAGGCTGTTTGTTGTTGTTGTTGTATTAGATTTAGTTATCATCAGATGCATGATATGACTATACAGAAAATTATAGCTTTCATAATACATAATGATATGGTTGAGCTTATAAAATGTTGATACTTTGCCACTTTTGTTCTTATGGTGCTTGCTGACTGTAGTACTTCATATTCATGTTTGGATCAGATTGTAGTGCAGTTGATGAGATTCATTGGATTTTGTACAGGATGAGACTGGCTTTTCAGTCTCTCTCCTCTTATGTCTTTCCTTCTATTCACTTCTGTACGCATGCCACATATCCCGTACAGTCAAAGAATCTCATATTTTAAGTTTTTTTCCTGAGCATAATATTCTTCGGATCTTGTTATAAATTTAAGGTGAAAGCTCATACTGTTCTTGGCACTGGTGAGAAGGCGAAAGATCCGATATTTGGACTTCCAATGGGGGTTGGTTCTCAGGCCTCAGCTGATGTTTTCAGGTGAATTTAGAAGTATTTGCATTAGGAGGCTGGCAGCTTCTTTGGAATTATAGTCAGGAAATTTACGAGCCTAAATTCTCGGTATTTTGTTAGCCTTAAGTCTCCATGGTATGCAGAAATTGAGAGTGGATGATTTGCAGGGTTTAATGATTGAAAATGCTCTATACGTGATTTTGTGCAATAGATGGTTTTGCGTTGAAAGAGGAAATGCTGCTAGTCCTTCGGTTATTTTAATTCATGGTTTCCCCTCACAGGTGAGAAACTTTCATGATAGGTGGTAGTTTCTTATATAATTAAGTGAAACTTTTTTCCTTCTAACTTTGTTTTATGGATGTTTCCCTTTCGTTGCCAATTTAGTATTATTTAGTGAGAACATGCATGTATCTAGAGATATACAGCTCTTAGTTTTTTCTTTCCTTTTTATAAATTTTTATCCCCTTCTTAAAAGAATTAGTTCTTTTTGTGCTGTAGTATTAATTGTTTATTTCCATTTGCTTAAGTAACCTAGCAACAATTGGAATCATTTAAGAACTCAAGATCCTCTCCTGTCTACACTGCAGACGGGAGGATCGGGGATCTAATTTAAGAACTGTGCAGATTTAAGTGGATATCGTAGAATTTGTAATGACAAGATCATGTGCAAGCTGGTTTGAATTTGATAGAGATGATATTCAGCTTTCTTTTTGGACATTGTAAACTTTTTCTGTCTAACAAAAAATATATATATTTTTTGCTATCTAGTAAGAGATATCAGTATATCACATCATTCATGAGAATTTTTACATAAAGATGAATACTAATTTGGAAATATTACAGGTAATATAATATAGGAACTTACTATTATAATATCAACCCCTTCAATTTCCTTGATTTGTATTTCAGAGCAATAAGGAAAAAAGGAAGAAATTAGTACTTCATTGTCTTTAATTAGTATTACTCATCAAATAGAATGCTTCTCTTTTTCTGTTAAAATAGATAATGTAAATGTGCATAAGTTATATTCTATACTATTTTACGTGTCATGTTGCGTCATCATGAAACATGGACTGATTCTTCAGATAAAATCTTGGGGGAGTACGTTTCATTTATATATGGTTTGTACTTTCTACTTTTGTAATTTTCTTTTGGAAGAAAAATAAAGGTGGCATGATCGTGGTCATGTTTTAGATCAGTTTTCTGTGTTGGTGTTCTTTTCCTGGGTACAACTTCAGTTTGGCGGTGGTAGAGCGCTGGAGGACAATGGTTGTGGACTGCTTTGATGTATAAGGAGCTTGATGAGTAGAATTAATTAGGCATTGAGATCCTCTTATCTAGCCATAGTTGGTCTCTATAAAAGGAGACATAGGTTAACAACTACAGTTGCAGAATGTATTGATACGGTTGATGAGCATCCCATTGTTTCTATTTTATCAATTTCAAGATTGGTTTGCTGTTCTAGTTTTTACCTAGAGCTTAGGCTATTCAATTTTTATTGTCAATGCAAGATTCTAAGGTGTTACTTCTTCAAAAGTCCAATGTTGTTGCCAGACTTAAGAGGTTCTTCTCACACAATCTCTTGTATGGTGGCTCTGTTGGTCTAAAAGAGAGGAAGGAGAATTACGCTAGAGCATTTTCATTTGTATTTTTTTATTATATTCTGCATGTTGATGAGGACATCGGGTCCAAGCGTGAGTTCCAGACCTATAAGAGGAGGTGCAGGAGAGAGAGAGACCCATACTGTGGTTCTAGTAGGGCTTTACTTTATTGTTTTATTTTATTTTATGTCTTTTGTTTGAGGGGAGCATATGTTATGAGGATTTTAGTCTTTAGAATTTTGTTTGGGGTTTTTAGTCATTTGTTGTAGTAGGGGGTATTTTGGTACATGTGATAGGTGTAGGAGAGGTGTTTTAGTTATATTTCTAAATTAGTGTAATGACCTAGCTGTGGGGGGCTATTAAAAGGCTCCCACGACTTGGAGTTTGGGACATGAAATAATACATGCGATTTTGAGTTTGGCTCTAACGATGGCTTCTTCTTCTTCTTCTTCCTCCTTTGTATACAAGTTGAAGACCCAAAACCCTGAAATGGGATTAGGCACCCACCTAGTTTGACGCTGGTGGTGGAGGCTACTCCCTCCCCTTGGGTTAAAGGTCTTCTTCTTCTCTTTCTTTTCATCTTTTCTAATTTTTTTTTCAGGCTTTTCTTGTTACTGAAACTGAGACTTTACAAGGGATTGCTCAGCAAAGTCACAAATCCGAGGTTCTTGCTGAACTACCACTTCCTGAAGGTCACCAAGGGTTGGACGATCCACTTTATAGCATCCATTCATTGAACTTTGCAAATTTGAAGCGGTTCTTTGGCTGTTTCCCAGCCCCAATCGTGAAGATAGGGTGCTGGAGTGGTTTCATGAGAATGCCACTGACTCCAAATAGTAAGAGCTTTGATAGATTGGTCTTCTCCAGGGTGTTCCACACTCCCAGACAATCCTACAGCAAGCATCACACCTCAGAAAAATCTTCATAAAAATCAAATCCTACATGGGGTTATTACTCACCAGGTGTGAATACCCTTGCTAGACCAATTCTAGAGGATGCTGGTACCAAACTCACGATAGTAAGGCTTATGAAGATTCGACTTTTCTAGGGTCCTATAGACCCTTGGGCGACCCTAAAATTTTCTTCAATCGAAAACCCAAGCTTGGGTTTTCATAGGCTGGCTTCGGCCAGTTTTTTGTTGGATAATTAATGCTCTCACACTAGAAGACTCAAATCAAGCAAATTAAGTGAGATCAAGGTACTAATTCTCTCTTTGAACCCTCTTTCAAATCCTTTATAGTGGTTATTTTGTGGACTATTGTGTCATAAGACGTAGAGTTGTGGGATTAATTTTCTAATCCTATTCCAATATTTGAGGCCTAATTTTCTGCACCTAATCATATCTAAACACACTTCATACCATCTCTTTAATGTCCTCCATGCAAAACCCTACACCTATTTGCTATTTCCCCTTTGTTATTACCATGTTTTAGACACTTTTTATTTTATTTTTGCCAATTTTAAACATCAGAATTTTGGACAGCAACTTTGCAATTCCTCTTTCACTATTTCAATTGGATCTCTTAGCATATTAGTTAGGTCACTTTACTTGTTTATTGCTTTGTAAACCCTAATTCTTCTAATGCATGTTGAACTTAACTTAATACTCACCTTAATTTTGCATGAGAATGGTGTAAGTAGGAATTTAGTTCATTGCTTTATTGTTTTAGTGATTTTTATACTTATCTTCTATGCACACACATCATTATCTTACATGCATGCTGCGTTACATGTAACACTTCACGTAATGTCTTTTTCATGGATGCTAAAAAGAATTCCTTGAACATGGAGCTCTCTCATGTGCATCAGGGCATGCCTTTGTTTTCCCATGAATTTGATGGTTAAATTTTCCCTGTGTTTTTGGACATGCTGATACTAGGAGAGAATGAGAACCAATTTTGATGCCATTTAAGGTTTAAATCAGATTTTCTTTTCCTTTTTTAAAGGGCTTGTTATGCTGTCAACTTGAGGAACCAATATTTTCTTTTTTTGCACCTTCCAGCATTTAAAGGGGAAGAAACAATCCTTTATTTTAGGTAAATGTAATTCACATGTAGAAGCGTCACATGAATTTGATATGTTTTTGATGCTTCAAGGATCAATAATTTAATAGAAAAGGTTGGGGCATCAGTCATGAAATCCCTGAGATAGCAACTCATATGTAAAGGTCTCAAGGTATTTGTAGAAGATATTGATATGAAGAAATATTTGTGTAATAGGTGGACTGATGTGGAACAAGAAACAGTCCATACTCAAATTTGATGAGCTTATGCAGGGTATTTTTGGTTTAATATTTTTGTATGGAAATAATTTTTTACTTTTTACAAATTTAGGTTAGTTTATTATTAAGTTTGGGAGGTTTTTATTTATTTCCAGGTAGAGTGTTTAATTTATTTTTTAGGAAAGTGCTCTGTCACTTTTTTAGCTCCTATTTTGGATGTCAAAACTTTCCCGTTTGGCATGATTTTGTGGTCATTTGAAAGGTTATTAAATTACCTTTTCAACAAGTCCAATAACATGCGAATCCAATATGATTTAAAATGCTGGCAAGATATCACTTTGTGATGGGATTTAGCTACTTCAGAGTTTTATTCTTTTTTGTAAGGATGTTTAGTTAGAGTGGGATTTGGAAAGCATGAGGTGTGAAGGATATATATATGCCTTGTAAAACTAGTTTTTATTAATGAGTGAATGAAATTTTGCTAAAGTGATTGGATTTGTGAATGCCTCAAACTCAAGTTGTGATTGCCTAGTTTTTTTTTTGCCCTGAATTTCTGCATCTTCTTTATTATTTCTCTATTACAGCAGCCCATACTCATCATCCCATGACCCATATAGTTGTTTAATCCATTCACACAACCGCTTTCAACCATTAGATCAATTACTTCATCAAACCCTAATTTTCCATTGCTGAATCTAGTCGATCCTACATCAAATTCGTACTAGAGCGGCAGTTAATTCCCTGTTAGTCCTGCATCATGAACTTTCTGTGCCTTGTAGCTTTTATGTAAACTGAAAATTGATGGTGGTAGCAGTGTAGTATTTTACCTATTGCTAGGCTTGATTCTTTAGTTTATAGTATCATGTGCCTTTCCAATGATTGTTGGTTCAGCAAGACTGAGCAAATTTGCAAAGACTGAGAAAGGTTACTCAGATATGATTTAATATCTCTAATGGTATTCATTTTTATGAGGCATTTTTATGGTGGAGATTCTTATAATGCCAATCTATGGTTGATGGAGGATAAACTTTTTGAAGCTTTGTTGACCTTTGATGAGATGTTGAGTACCACCTTTTGACAAATTGTGGTATTCATATCCTATTGTGAGAGGATTATATTATTATAGATTTTTTTTCTTTGTAGGAATTTGAGTCGGATAGACCAGTAATGCATCGTCATAAAACTCTGAATTGGATCATCTTCAAAGTTCAAACCATTTTAATTTTGGTGTATTCTTCTGATGCTTTATTGTCTTTTCCTGTGACAGTGTTGACATGCATCCAAATTCTAGTACTTTATTGCTAATCTAAATTCTTATAATACTACCATCACTGTACCACTACTACCAGTGTTAATGTAAACGTGATGCTGCATCTACTATTACTCTACATCTGCTGTTTCTGCCACTACTGATGTTCATGGAATTAAGGATCTGCGATCCGTTGCCAGGATTGACTGGATCAGCTATGATCAGCGTGATCAGATCAACACCAGATTGGTAGATCCAGTCTGATTTAGATTGGGATTAGCTGCATCTGATCCCGATTTTTTAAATCGTGTTGCTGTTCCAGCTCCGCTAATGTTACTGCCAACTTCTGATGTTGTAATTGCCAAACACTGTTTACTTTATTAGTACTACTGGTACTAATATTATTGCTCTTACCTTCATAACCACTGCAGCACAACTGCTTCTGCAACTACTACTGCTGATACCTGTAATGACCATTTTGTGATATTGTAGTGTCTAGAGTATAGACTAAGCTGGTCTTGGCCTGGATTCACCAAATATTAGGTTTGGTGAATTCACTTTTCGATTTCTCTTCAAAGTGATTGGATGCCTTGACAATCAATACTTTGATCCATTAAGTTAATGTTCAAAATGGTTGGAACATTATGGGGATCAGATGCAATTATGGTTCACGTTTATGTGCATCTTGGAAGTCTAGAATAACTTGCTAAGCCATTCTTTAGTATAGTCTATCTTTTCAATCCCAAAGAAAATGTCCACTGTGAAAATATTTTTCTCATTTGTAGAACTCTCAACCACTATTTGGTGGGATATGATATATAAACTCGATACTTAGTTATATTGGAACTCATTTCATCTTTAGTTATTTCACATTCATTTATTCACTGGACATATTTACTTTCTTATAGTGAATCTTGAGACTGTTCACTTGGATGAATCACCTACACATTCTGTTGGTTTTTCCTTCTATATTTGTAACTTAAATGGAGTTGTTTATTGTTTGTCTTAACTTAAATATGTTGAAGCATTTAAGCAAAATTAGTTAGAGACATAGTTTAAGTTTCTGTTGGAGTTTGGAGGAAATCAAAGTAACACCACATTGTTTAAAATGTGTTCCATTTTTTTTTTTTTTTTGGATGATGTTAACAGGCATATTCTTACCGCAAAGTTCTTCCCATACTCTCCAAAGACTATCATGCTATCACCTTTGATTGGCTGGGTAAGCTCATACAACATTTTTGTAATGAGTATACTTATATAATTGCTGAGATTACATGTAAATTGTTGAGGTTACATGTTCTAATTTATGATTACATTCTTTTGAAGAACTTAAATGATCAATCGGATAGAATATTTTTTTCAGGTAAATAATCAGATAGAATATTGGTAACAAAATTTTATCATAGGGAAGGGAAGAGAAAATGAAAAGGAAATAATCCACACATTATGAAATCTCAATTCTTAGATATTTGTTTAAAAATTTTATTCTGTGATTTTGAGTATCCTTTTTTATCCTATAAAAATGGAAAAGAAGGCCAAAATTCTAAAAGAGGAAAATTGGTCAAGGAAGGTGATGTAGGACAAAAGGCTCTGATATGGTTCTTTAATAAATAATCTGCAGTAAAAAGAAAATAGTAGGGAAAAAAAAGAACAGAGAAAGGGAAGAAAATACCAATGGAGTCACACCTAGGGTTGAAAGCATCATACATTCCCTAGAGTCACACCTAGGGTTGAAAGCATCATACCTTCCTTAGAGTCACACCAGGGAAAAAAAACTGTAGCTTTGAAATTTCATTCAATAATCATCATTCATTCATTAATTCGGAGTTACAAGCATATATATATAAATATATATATATACACAACGACAACAAACAACCTTATCCCGACTGTTTGGGGTTGGCTATACGAATCTTGTTCCGTCATTCTTCTATATTTAGGGCCATATCTATCGGTAAATTACAAGCTGCCATGTCTCTCTTTACTACTTCAACCCATGTCAATTTTGGCAATCCTCTACTCCTTCTAGTACCTTCAACTTGCATTGTCTCACTCCTCATTGGCGCAGTCATTGGTCTTCGTTGCATATGACCAAACCATCTCAATTGACTTTCCCTCATTTTATCACCTATTGGTGCGACACCTAAGCTCCCATGAATGGATTCATTGCTAATTCTATCCTTTCTAGTCTTGCTATTCATCCATCTCAATTCATTTCAGCCACACTCATTTTATATAAATGTTGTTTGTTGGCTGCCCAACATTCTGCTCCATAAAGCATGACTGGTCTTATAACTGTCTTTTGAAATTGTCCCTTCAATTTTAGTGGTATTCGTTTGTCACACAACACTCCATAAGCACCTCTCCACTTCAACCATCCCGCTCTAATTCTATGAGCAACACAATCTACAATATCTCCATGTTTGTGCATGATTGAGCCAAGATAATGAAAATGGTCACTCCAAGGTATCTCTTGGTTATTAATTCTAACTATTATCCCATATGTAC
The DNA here is from genome assembly GCA_025762735.1 of Platanus orientalis. Classification (NCBI taxonomy): domain Eukaryota; kingdom Viridiplantae; phylum Streptophyta; class Magnoliopsida; order Proteales; family Platanaceae; genus Platanus; species Platanus orientalis. The sequence continues at coordinate 7,273 of JAOXJP010281068.1, read as the reverse complement.
TCCTATTTTGGCTAAACTTGCATTCCATACATTCTATTTTAGTCCGGCTTATCCTAAAAGCATTTGATTCTAAAACATCCCCTCCATAGTTCTAACTTGACATTTAGCCCCTCTCTAGTCTCATCAATCAACACTACATCATCATCAAATAGCACACACCATGGCACTTCTTCCTGTATATGCCTAGTCAGCTCATCCATAACTAAGGAAAAAGGTACGGACTCTATGTTGACATTTGGTGTAAGCCTACTATGATTGAAAAATCACTTGTCCCTCCCCCGGTTGTCCTAACACTAGTTATCGCTCCATAATACATATCCTTAACTATGTCAATAGATCTACTTGGAACCCCTTTTTTATCCAAAACCCACAAAATAATCTCTCTTGGTACTGTATCATAGAAAATTAGGTTCTTTTATCTTGTACCTTTTCCCAACAGCTAGAGTTAGAGCTATTTGTACGGCTACTGACATCAGCTGTAGGCCTGATGACATCAACACTCCCCTGATGTTAGGTCTTGTTTTGTTTGGTCTTCTATGATGCCTTTGGATCAATATTTGGATCTGATACCAAGTTTGAAAGTGATTAAGGTTTGTAGAAGGGAAGATGGGGAAAAAAGAGAACAGAATGGGAAAGGAAGAAAATGTGAGTATACTCTCACGTCCCCATATATATATATATATGAGATGGACAGAGTTGCCCTTACACAAGCTACTATGTGCGTAAGACCCATAATTAATCAAAATGAACTTAAAACGCTTGCAACAGGAAAAGTTTGTGATAGACTTGATCATACATCTGTTAGAATAGTTTGATTTTTCGTGATGAATCTCCACCGAACATGTTAAATGGCGGTTCTAAGTCTTACATGTGCACAAATTGTACTGTTGTACCCGTATGGCACACAACCCAAGTAGGGGTCTAGATATCTCTGCGACAATGTTCATTTAGATGTGCATTTGAGAATTGATGAGAACAGGCTACATAGATTTCAAATATTCCAAGAAAAAGGGTAATATCTCTGTGCATAGTTATGATACTGTGATAAAATTATTAGTTGTAGAAGTAACAGGCAATTAAATTGGGGAAACATGGAGTGTACAATTCTTGAGCTTGTGTTCATTTGGCAGGATTCATTCCAAAGGCTGTTGAACAAACTAGAAGGGAAGAGAGCTGAGTGGGAATATCCCTTTGCTGTAGCTGGTATCAATATATCTTTTATGTTGGCACAAATGCTGGATTTGCGATCAGGTAAGAATCTTTAAATGACTGCAGTAATTGTGCGGTTTCTGTGTCAATCACCACGTATTGGATGAGAATTTGTAGCTTGAGTTGTACGAATGATGATAAGCAGCAATGCCATGTCAAACATCTTGCCTTGTTAGACTATGGAACTTTTTCATCATATTACTCTTGGATAGATATTTTAGGCATTTAATGCCCACATACTGCACATTATGTAACTTTTTTTGCTGCAAAATTGCAACTTTTATTAACAATTCACTGTTAGTTTCCAAGTCAACCACACTGATAGACTGAAACTGTGCGGAGCTTGCTTACAGAGTGGCAACAAAGGCCAAGGATCTGATTCTTTATGGCCAATTCTTGCAAGGAGTTTACAGAAATTAGGAGTGTAGACTTCAGAATCAGAAGGGATTTTGTTATTAGTGGGCCTAGTGTTCCTATTAGGCTAGTCTTTAACTTTGTGTAGTTCTCTACTCTTTCTGAGCCTCGTATAGTAAGGCCCTCTTGTTTGGCTATTTCACCCCCTTCTTATGATTTTTCTTGTTTACCACTAAAGACAAAGACTGAAACTATTCATCAAAAAAAAAAAAAAAAGATTGAACCTATATGTCAAGCATTTATCTTTTTTTTTTTCTTTTCTGGAACTTCTTATTTATTAGATTTAAATGTACACCATTTAAGTATGTTTATTCACAGTATATCTCCTAACTATTGTGCTGGATGATAACATTTTTTTATAGATATTCAATACATATATAGATACTCAATACATATCAAAATAAAGAAAGAAAGAAATCCCCAGTTAATATTGTCATTGTAAGCCAGACACTCATTGTGTCCTTTTCTCATAATCTGCACTTACTAATTTTCTGCTAAATAGTGAGTCTCTCTCTCTCTCTCTCTCTCTCTCTCTCTCTCTCTCTCTCTAGTTTTGAACTCTTTTTTTTTTTTGTT
>JAOXJP010281057.1:0-19486 GCA_025762735.1 Platanus orientalis | reverse complement strand
ATGTGGGTTACAAGCATATATATAGACTTTACATGCCAATCTTGCCAAATCCCACTCTAACTAAACTTCCAAAATAAAATAAAATAAAACTCTATAAAATAACTAAATCCCATAAGAAGTGACACCCTACCAGTAATTGGGTCATAACTCTCCCAAATCACATCGGATTCTCAAGTTCTTTGTCTCGTTGGAAAGGTAACTGAATAACCTTTCACATGACACTAAAATCAGCCCAAATGGATGAGTTTTGACTCTCCAAAATATGGATTAAAGAAAAAAAATGGGATTACAACTTTGATTTAAAGACTACTAATTACATAAGGACTCTAGAATAAACTCAACACATAAATAGAAGATAAGGCTAAAGATAATCTTATCATAAAATCTAATAAAAAAGACTAATTAAATCAGTTCTAAGATGCTCCATATGTCCCCCACTTGGCTACCAATAGGATCGCAAGTGTGGGTCCCACCCATATGTCACATGGGCCCCACTTCAGCTCAGATGTCATCATCATTGTTATAGTGGTATCATAGGCTTAGCCACCATTCTTTTTCTTTATTGAGACAAATGTTTCTCCAATTTGTTTCTTATGTTTCCAATTTTCATTGTGAACCATGTCAACTTGCTAAACATTGTCTCTTAGTTTATTAAATAAGTAATAGTAGAAGTTTATCGTCCGACATTGCCGGTCCCAAGCCTGGATAAAGGAGGAAGGTGGCGTCAGGTTGAGAGCCGGCCTTAATAAACTATTCAAACCATTAAACATGTTTGGGGTCCTACATCTAATACTTCCTTATTTGGTTTTAAATATTTTGTCACTTTTGTGGATGACTTTTCTCTTGCTACTTGGGTTTACTTATTGAATCATAAAAGTGATATGTGTGTTGCTTTTAAATCATCATAATATGGTTATCACTCAGTATGATGCAAACAATTTGGTATTACGCTCAGATAATGGAGGGAAGTACTTATCTAGTAATCTTTCTTCTTTCTTTGATGAGTCTGGTATTGTCCATCAGACTACTTGTTTTGACACTCCGGAACAGAATGGAGTGCCTAAAAGGAAGAATAGGCATTTTCTTGAGATAGCTTGTGTTATCATGTTCACTATGCATGTCCTAAAAACTTTTTAGTTTGATGCTACTTAAATTACTACCTATCTCATTAATAGATTGCCTACTCATGTACTTTCTTACTGGACTCCACTTGAAATTTTGTCTCCTTCATCCTTATTTCCTCATCCACTTTAAACCTTTGGTTGTATTTTCTTTATTTATATCCCTAAATCTGGTCACAACAAACTTGATCCTAAAACAATTAAGTGTGTTTTTCTCGGTTATGCTGCTAACTAGAACGGGTATAAATTCTACCATCCTCGTAAAAAGTTTGTTTTTTAGGATTTGACCTTTTTTAAGTCTATTTCCTTCTTTTTTTCATCCAAGAAATCTTTTCAAGGAAGAGTTTTGGTAAAGAGTTGTCTCTACCTCTTCCTATTCTTTTTATTACTTTGATGGTGTTGGTGAAAGGAGTCAGAGTTGTAGGTATACACCAGAAGAAAGAAGCAAAAAAATGTTCAAAGTAATGATTAGACCTCTCATAACCCCTTCCAAGACTCTTCTTTGGAGCTATCTCCAAAAACAGGTAATACGCCTTTTCATTCTACTAACTTTGATATTCCTATTACTCTTAGAAAGGGTGTTAGGTCTTGTACTCTACATCCTATGTCTCACTTTGTTTCTTATCATGCCTTATCTTATTTTCGTAGTTTCTTCTCTTTGTCTTGTGTATCTATACCTCGTAGTGTGTAAGAGGCTCTTTCACTATTAAGTTGGAGGATTGCAATTGAAGAAGAGATGGGTACATTGGGAAAAAAATCAAGCATGGGAGCTTGTATATCATCCTAAAGGAAAGACACCAATTGGATGCAGGTGCATCTTTACAATTAAGCATAAATTTGATGGTTCAATTGATCGATACAAGGTTCAGTTGGTGGCAAAAGGGTACACTCAAACCTTTGGTATTGATCATCAGGAAACATTTTCTCTAGTAGCAAAGATGAATTCTGTACAAGTTCTCATATCCTTACATGCTATCCAAGGGTGGCCATTGTTTTAATTCAATGTTAAGGATGTTTTTTACATAGAGACTTGGAAGAAAATGTCTACAAAACACCACCACCTAGTTTTTAGTTCCTTACAGAAAAAGGGAAGTTATGTAAGTTGATGAAAACCTTGTATGGGTTGCAACAATCACCTCGACCTTGGTTTAAAAGCTTTATAGCAGCAATGGTGAGGATTGGGTATCAATAGTGTCAAGAAAATTATAAGTTGTTTGTGAAGCAACAATGTCAGAAGGTGACAACATTTATAGTGTATGTAGATGATATAGTTGTGACATGCAATGGTGATAGTGATGTTGTAGTGCTTAAAGGTTGTTTGGCGTAGGAATTTGAGATTAAAGATTTGGGTTCTCTTAAATGTTTTGTTGGAATTGAGGTTTCCAAGTCAAAGAAGGGGATCTTTATTTCCCAGCAAAAGTATGTACTGGATCTATTGAAAGAGGTTGGAATAACAGGATGTAAATAGTGCACAACACCAAATAAATTAAATTGACTCAAGGAGGATGACAGTGATTGGTTAATTGATGCAGAGAGATACCAGCATCTTGTTGGACGCCTCATTTATTTGTCTTTAACCAGACCTAACATCACACATGTTGTAAATGTGATTATTCAGTTCATGCATGCACCTACTCAAGATCATATTGAAGCTGCCTATAGCATTCTCAGATACTTGAAGGATTGTCCAGGTAAAGATATTTTGTATCAATGGCATGGTCATCATAGGGTGGAAGCCTATTGTTGATGTTGATTAGGTTCATAGGTTGGCTCTATAGCTGATCGTTGATCTCCTTCTAGTTATTGTACTTTTGTGGGTGGAAATCTTGTTACATGGCAGTGTAAAAAACAATCATTGGTTGTCAGATCAAGTGCTGAGGCGGAAGTCAGGTCTATGGCACATGGGATATGCAATCACTTATGGTTGAAAATGTTATTTGTGGAACCCAGTCTTCCTTTTTGAGAACCTATGAGCCTCTACTATGACAAGAAGGCTGCCATTATAATTGCACATAACCTGGTACAACATGGCAGAATAAGCATGTGGAAGTGAATCGACATTTCATTAAGGTTCATCTTAAATTTGGGTGTGTATGTCTATTTATTCAAACTAAGGATCAACTGGCAGATATTTTTTGGAAAGGACTTAATGGTGCTTAGTTTTTGCGTTACTTGACAAGCTAAGAATGTTGAATATTTATTATCCTGCTTGAGGGTGACTGTTGGTGTACAAGGGTATATGGTACACAAGTCTGAGGCTATTTGATTCCATATATATATATATATACAATGAGCGTATGTAAGAGATATACTCTATACGATTCTCTCTATTTTTCTCCTCTTTTCTTCTTCTTCTCTTTGAATCTCTTTAATCTGTAGGTGTACTACCTGTTTCAACTAGTTCTCATATAGAGAAAATTTTGCGATACTTAGCAACTCCACAACGATGCACACGTGTAAGTACATTTGTATGCCTTAAGTACCCTTGTCTTCAATCTCTACCTGTACTCACACACATGGGCTTGTGAGGGAGCGTTTGGTGCATATGCACCTCGCTAGACTGCAACAAGTGTGTGTGTGTGCACTTGGTGCGTATGCAGCTCACTAGAGTGCCACACATGGGAGAGGTTCCAAGAGATACAAGTCATTGTTGGTCTCTTAAATATTAATCACACTATCTTTTCGTTTCTTAGCAATGTGGGACTGAATTCTTAAACAAGTCTCCACGCAACACCCAAGCTTAAAACACATTAAAACTTAATTCAACAATTTTCCACTTGTTTTAAATTTTGAAAAATGGTATAGAGGGCAATAAGTGAGGTAACTTCACATAAGTGAAGGTGGATGACCTGGAGCCTTCACATAGGGTAAACAAGTTGAAGTTTATCTAAGATTCAGTGGATTACCTTGGAACTGAATCTTGTTGACAACTTGACTTGTCACACCCACAGTCTTTATAGAGAGGGTTTTTTCATTCATTAAGCTCAACACTTTTAAGGTTTATTCTCTATTCTAGTGTAGTGAGTGCTCTACAGACAACTTGAATCTCTTAGGAAGTGATTGGCTTTCACACTTAGAAAGGTGAGTATCTCTCAATACCATTTTCTCTCTCCAATTCAATGTGTCTATGGGAATCATTAAAAAAATGTACTTCTCAACTCCCATATGTAGAATTTATATCTATAAGATACAAGCATTGATTCACAAGATTACTCATTATGTTAGAATGCCACATTTACAGGATAAACATCTACAAGCTTGCCATAGAAAGGCACTGTTTTCATTAAAATGAAGATTCATACTTTCTCTAGTTTATATTAGGCTTGTTTACCCGTTGAATTCAAGATAACTAGGTTGATTTCCCATTGAACCTGAGACAAACAAGTCGGGTATCCACCTGTACAACTTATAGGATTAACATTGACATAACGGAGGTTAACTACTTTCCAAGATCCTTTGATATTGGGTGATGTAAGACCAAAGGCTCAGATCTGGTGTTAATAAAGAAGTTTGCAATAAAAAGGAAAATAACATAAAACAAAGAATGGAGGGAAAGAAGATACCAACTAGTCACACTAGCTGAACCTAGGAGTCACACAACTCACACCTAGGGTTGAAGGCATCACACTGTCAAAATTATGGAGTGACACTAGAGAACAAAGCAGCAATAGGCCTAGCAATTTCATTCAATAATAAATTATCAATTCATTTAAGACATCAGTTTGTTCAAGAAGGTGTAGTAGGGCTGTATGAAGAGTGGTGGAAGATTTTCTCTTCTTTTTTATTAATTTCCTTTCTTAATTCTTGGTATGGGTTATTGTTTGTTGCAATTAATTTCCTGTTGCAAGATTCTAGTTCAAGAATATTCAAGAAACCCTACATCCACGACCAAAACTTCTCTCCCTTTCATTCCTAACCTGCAATCACCCTTCCCCTTTATTCTATCCTAGTTTTTTGTTTTGTTTTTTTATTGAAAACCAAAGCCCAGCTTCCTGTAGCAGTTTTCTACCTTAATTCTCTGCTGTTTTCTTCAAGAAATAGCAAGAATAAACCCAAATATCTATGTAGAATTTAGAAATCCTTAATTCCCCCCAGAAATTTCCCTTCTAGGCCCTGTGGTACACCTAGTTCCTTGTCCCTTACTGACATTTTCCCCAGACATCAAAATTTCCCTCCTATTTATCACTAGACACCCACAGGCCCAGCCTACCCAACAGCCCCACTTACTACCCTATATTACCTCCTAAACTTGCTCAAATTAAGCCCATAATAAACTTAATTCTATCACTGTTTGAGCCCGAAGCAACCACCATACTAGCACTAAATCAGTCCCATATTTGTTCTAGCTTAGCTCCATAAATCAGCTACATATTCAGTCCTTTACTCAGTCCATGATAACATACTGTAGGTGTTTGTATAAAGTCCTCAAATAGAAACCAACAACTTAAAAAAAATCATCTCTTAAGAAATTTTCTAAAATCCTAAAATTTGGCACTATGGTACCTAAACAGGCCCAAGTACCCACATGTAAAATTTCATAGCAATCTGAAATTTTTACAGGGGTATTTTTATCATTTCACGTCTCTACCCATAATTTTCCAGATTTGGACTCGTGTTATTTCTAGTGTTAGAGTGTATTCATTACTACTGTCTAGGGTCCTATACGTGTGAGAATTGCTACCCTTCCTTAGGTAGTACTGCATCAATTGGTATCAAAGGTAGGTTAGTAGCTGCATCTTTTTAGCTGTAATCTTGGGGAGCCAAGTTTCTATTTGTTACCTTAATTCATGGTGACCATTAACGCGTTGTGATAGGGGAAAATACCGAGACCATATAACCGAGAAAACCCCTACTCCTAAGAAACTAACCCGGGGGTCATTATTAAGGAAACCTGCCGAGGCCCCGAAAGTTGTAACACCCGGGAAGGATGTGATCGTAAATCGTAATAGCAACCCGAAAGATAATGAGGCCACCTAAGAAAGGTTCTTCTATTCAACGACCCTTTGACATCGAGGCTTGTAAAGAAGCTAGAGAAGAAGTCCGGGGGGTGTCCTATCAAGTCATCACTCTCCCCTGATGCCTGAAAACCCAAAATACCCAGGATGAGTCTTGAGGCGTGTCCCGGGTCCCTTGTAACTAGGCACCAAGAAAAGGAAGCCACCCCACAGCCAGTTGTCCGACGCCAAAGATCACGGAGGATCTCAATTGAAACGGAAAGACCAGATTTGCGCCAACTATACCACATCAAATCCGGGAAGTTGCCGTTATCAACACCGAAATATCCGGGCAGAATCTTTCTTGATATGCCCCTATTCGAACCTATAAATAAAGGAAACATTCAGCTCAACAGGTATGAGAAAAATAACCCTAGCAAGAGTTCTACACTCAACAACTATTCCTATCTGACTTGATCATCGGAGAGCTTGAGGTCGACACCCCACCGGTGTCATAGTTCTTTTGCTTTGTCTTGCAGGGACCATTTCGTCGGAGATCCTAACCAACTATGCATCCATCTGACTGGTACCGAGACGCTCATAATTCTGGTATCATCAGTTGGCGTCGTCTGCAAGAAATCATCCTTAAGGACCAAAGGTTTACATGGTTGAGACCAGATCAATGGCAGGTCACCACAACCCTCGCACCCAAGTTAATGGACAAGAAACCACCATCTCCGATGAAAGTCGCCATGAAGAACCTCGGTTGACCGCCCTCGAACAGTGCATCCAAGGCCTGACAAAAAACATACAACTACTGATGGACTAGAATCGAGAGATAATGAGGGAGCTGATGGGCCAGAGGATTGAACCCAACAATTAAGAAGGCAAACAGCGGAAGCCACTCACCCAGCCGGGTGGGAGCCATGACAACAACCGGGTACGGGATGCTAAAGAAGGAAGCGCTACCACACCCAATTCCAAGAATTAAACCATATCTTTCAGAATAGAGAAAGGGTTCACATTTTTAACCCTTGGGAAAATGAGATGGAAGATGTGAAGCGAGAAATGGTAACCATGAGGGATGCCATCAAAGGGAAAGCCCTAGCAACAGTCGATGAGCTCATCCAAAGAACGGACCTCCCATTTACTCCCGAGGTAATGGCTCAACCATTACCCGCCAAGTTTAAGACGCCCCAGATGGAGATGTTCGACGATACTCGGGACCCTCTCAACCATCTAGAGGCCTATAAAATACATGAATCTCCAGGCGACACCTGACGAGATCATGTGTCGAGCTTTCTCGACCATTATAAAAGTGTCTGCTTGAGTGTGGTTTAGTCGACTAAAGCCTTGGAGTATATAAAACTTTACGGAGCTCAGCCAACTATTTGTCGGGTATTTCATAGGTGGCCGGAGACACAGGAAGCCCGCCACCTACCTGCTAAATGTCAAGCAAAATAAAGGTGAATCCCTCCGAGACTACGTGTCCCGGTTCAACAAGGTGATGTTGTAGGTTGATGATACCGAGAAGAAGGCAACCGTAGCTGCCCTTGTGGCGGGATTACTACCCTCCAAATTCTTCTTCTCATTATCGAAAAACCTGTCATCACGCATAGCTGACCTGATGTTGAAAGCACAACAACACATGAACGCTGAGGATCTCTCAACACCCAACGAGAGCGGGAAAGTGAGGCTAATCCCCAGTCCGACAAGACGAAGAGGGAGCCGCTGCCCCCTCTGGAGGAAATGAGCTCCCGTGCCAGGGGGCAACGACAATAGCGGAGCAAGACCCTGGGGGATAGATCTACCCCCGAGCATATTTCAAATTATACCCCCCTCAATGCATCGATTAAGCAAATACTCATGCATATTAAAGACAACCTGAGCATCAAGTGGCCCAAGAAGATCCGAGCTCTACCTAAGAGGAGAAACCGAGATAAGTATTGTCGTTTCCATTAGGATCATGGTCACGATACCAACAAGTGTTTCGACTTGAAGAAGCAGATAAAAGCTCTCATTCAACGAGGGTTACTGCAAAAGTTTGTGGCTCGAAGATCCCTGGTTAGACGAGAGAACACCCGTCGAGATCCCCCAACTCGAGAGGAGAAAAGACCCGAAGGCCCAATAAGCGAGATCAGGGTAAGAACAGAAGGACTAGCCGAGGGAGGAGAGTCCTGCTTGGCAAGAAAATCTCATATTAAGCAAATACGTGCTGAAAGAGAATGGCAGATGCTGACTACAAAAGGCTGACCAAGCAGAATAGGACAAAGCATTGCCCCATCACCTTTTCTAAAGAAGACTCCCGAGGAGTGAGTCAATCGCACGACGACACGCTGGTGGTGACCTTAGTCATCTCGAACTATAAAACCCGTCGCGTCCTCATCGATAACGGGAGCTCAACAGATATCCTTTATCTCCTGACCTTTAACCAAATAGGCATTGATTGAGACAAACTTAAGCCGGTCCAATCACCTTTGGTCAATTTCATAGGCGATAGGCTACTCCCCCTTAGAACAATCGGCTTACCAGTGACCATTGGGACGGGCAACAAACAAATCACTAAAATGGTTGATTTCTTAGTGGTCAATTGTTTATAGGTATACAATGTCATATTTGGGAGGTCGGCCTTGAACTAGATGAAGACGATTACCTTAACCTACCACCTTTTGATGCGCTTCCCGACTAAAGAAGGCATTAGGGAAGTCAGAGGGGATCAGGTGACCACCTGGGAATGTTATGTGGTATCTTTCAAAGGAAAACCAATGTCAAAGGAGACTATCAATCGACAGTTTGGAGGTCCGAAACGAAAGGATTCAGACAGTTGTAAAGCTAAGGGGAGGCCTCGTGGATGTCGTCCTCAACGTTAATTACCCTGACCGAGTAACCTAAGGTCTGACCTATCAAGGGAGTTCAAAAAGCAACTGCGGGGGTTCCTTGTCGACAATCTAGATATGTTTGCCTGGACACATGAGGATATACCTGGGATAAACCCTCACATGGCGGTACATTGGCTCAATGTAAAAGCCTGACTACAAAATGCGTCAAGTAGAAGAAAAGAAACTTCGCCCTTGAAAGGAACCAGGCCATCGCTGAGGAAGTGGATAAGCTACTCAAAGCCTAGTTCATAACGGTGGTCTACTACCTCGAGTGACTAACAAACTTTGTTATTGTGCGAAAGCTAAACGAAAAGTGGAAGATGTGTGTCGACTTCACCAACCTCAACAAGTTATGGCCCAATGACAGTTTTCCCCTCTTGATGATCGATACCCTGGTAGACTTGATGGTTGAACTTTAAACCCTCAGTTTTATGGACGCTTTCTCGGGGTACAATCAGATAAAGATGTACGAGCTCGACCAGGAAAAAACAGTCTTCATCACTGATCGGGGGCTCTATTGCTACCGAGTTATGCCCTTCGGCCTGAAGAACGTGGGGGCTATGTACAAAAGACTCATCAACAAGATGTTCAATGGCCAAATTGGTAAAGAGCCTACTGATCGAGCAACATATAACTGACTTGACCAAAACATTTCAAACACTGAGGAAGTACAAATGAAGCTCAAACCGGGGAAATGTGCATTCGGTTTGTCTATTGAAAAATTCCTTGGATTTATGTTTCCCAATGAGGAATAGAGGCAAACCCCGAGAAGGTTAAAGCCATAATCGAGATGAAACCATTGAGGAACACCAAGGAGGTGTAGTGACTGACGGGAAAGGTCCCGGCGTTGAGAAAGTTCATATCCCAAGCTACTGACATGTTTCCCTTCTTCCCTCTGCAGAAGAATGCGTTCGACTGGAATGAATAATGCATCAAAGCCTTCCAAGAACTTAAAATTCACCTCGGACGCTTACCATTAATCAACCAACCGAAGTGGGGCGAGTTACTCTACGTCTATTTATCAGTATCAGAGACAGCTATCAACTTTGTGTTAATCAGAGAAGAAAATGGAATACAAATGCCGGTATACTACACTAATTGGGTGTTCAGGGGAGCTAAGGAAAGATACCTGAAAACCGAGAAAATGGCATTCGCCTTAGTCATCACGGCTAGGCAATTGAGACCTTACTTCTAGGCGCACACTATCTGAGTGTTCACTAATCAGTCGCTCAGGGTCATACTGCACAAGCTCGAGATCTCGAGGAGGTTGGTTAAATGGTCGATGGAACTGAACAAATTTGACATCGAGTACCATCCTCAGGGAGCTATCAAGGGTCAAGCCGTCGCTAATTTTATCGTTGAGTATACTCAAACACCAGAGGATGAGGCCCAAGCACAAGAAGATCAACCTGGGGAAACGGAAGCAACCAAAACAACATGGATGCTCTATGTTAACGGCTTCTCCACCAACAAGTTTGCTGGTGAAAGGATCGTCTTAGTTACTCTAAAAAGAACTAAGCTTGAATACACCATCAGATTTGAGTTCAAGGTAACCAATAACGAGGAAGAGTATGAGGCCTTACTCACTGGGTTGCAACTTGCTTGTGCCCTTGGGGCTAAGCAAGTGACAGCAGTGATTCCCAGCTAGTCGTAGGAAAAGTATTAGGAGAATACGAGGCGAGGGATGAACAGATGAAGTAGTATCAAGCACTAGCAGCAACCCTCGGGGCTAAGCAAGTGAAAGCAGTGATTCCCAGCTAGTCGTAAGACAAGTATTAGGAGAATACGAGGCAAGGGATGAACGGATGAAGCAGTATCAAGCACTGGCAGCAAAGGAAAAATCTCAATTTGAGTAGTTCAACATGTAGCAAGTCCCTCAGGGACAAAACGAAAAAGCCGAGTTGACTAAGATCGCGTCACCAACCATGGAAAACCTTGACCTCGAGATCTTCATGGAGAACATAACCAGGCCAAGCATTAAGACAGAGGAAGGCAAAGAGGTCAATATGGCAAGCCTTGAGCCTGAATGAGCTAACCAAATCATAAAATACTTAAAGGATAAAGGGTTACCCGAGAACAGGGACGAGGCGAAGAAAGTGAATGTGAGGGCAAGTCGATATCTCCTCATCAACGACACCCTCTATAAATTTGTTTTTACCCTACCCCTACTAAGGTGCTTATCTAGTCAAGAAGCCGACTATGTTCTCTAAGTACACAAGGGGGTATGTGGGAACCACTCGGGGGGCAAAGCGCTAGACAACAAAGTAATCAGAGCAGGGTATTATTGGCCCTCAATACAAAAAGACACAAGTACGTTCGTCCAGAAGTGTGACAAGTACCAAAGATTTGCCAACATTCCAAGAAAGCCTATTGAAGAGCTAGTCTCGATAACTGGTCCATGGTCTTTCGCCCAATGGGGAATCGACATTGTCGGGCCTCTCCCTAAAAAAAATAGGCCAATGAAGTTCTTAGTAGTTGTCATTGACTACTTTACAAGGCCAAGCCCCTGGCCAATATCACCAAGAAGAATATCTGGGACTTCACATGAAAATCAATCGTGTGCCGATTCAGGATACCCAGGGTACTCATCACTGATAACGGTAAGCAGTTCGACAATACCTAGTTCCGAAAATTTTGTTTGGGGCTCGGGATTATAAATCACTTTTCTTCCTTGGCACACCCTTAAGCTAATGGTTAGGTCGAGGTCACCAACCAAAAACTACTGAGCATCATTAAGAAGAAGTTTGAGGATTTAAAAGGCCTCTGGCCCTTTGAGCTACCCAGGATCCTATGGGCCTACCAGACTACAGTTAGAACCTCTACCAGAGAAACACCATTCCTCTTGGCATTTGGAATCGAGGCAGTGATCCCGGTAGAGATCGGGTTGACCACCTACAGAACGGCAAGTTTCAACCCGGAGAAAAACGGCGAGTACCTTAGAAATAACTTGACTGTGTTAGAAGAAAAGAGAGACCAGGCCACACTTCGGATAGCCGCTTACAAACACAAAATGGCTAAGTACTATAACTTACAGGTAAAGCCAAGAAGATTTGCAGTAGAGACTTAGTTCTCAGGAAGGTCAACTTAGTGACTCAAGACCCAATATAAGGGAAATTAAAGCCAAGTTGGGAAGGACCCTATAGAGTAACAAGTTTTTATATACCCGGGACATACCATCTGGAGACATTGCAAGGAGAACCACTACCTCGACCATGGAACATTAAGCATCTGAGAAATATTATCAATAATGTTGACGTGATTGTTTATTTTACATTAATAAAATTTCTTTATTTGACAAAGATGAGAGAGTTCAGGCCCCCGGGCCCAAGTCACAAGACTGACCCATCCCTAAGGGGAGAGTTCAAGCCCCTGGGCCCAGGTCACAAGACTGACCCATCCTTAAGGGGAGAGTTCAGGCCCCTGGGCCCAGGTCACAAGACTGACTCATTCCTTAAGGGAGAGTTTAGGCCCCCGGGCCTAGGTCACGAGAATGACCTATCCCTTAGGGGAGAGTTTAGAAGACAAGACAAAAGGGGCACAGGCAGCATACGAGGCCTTACTCGGTGCCATTTAACAACAATTAGGAAAGCAACTGATGATTGATGAACACTACATCTATCAAAGTCTTGGAGATTCTTGAGAATGAGGCTGTCAAAAACTTCGACGGACTAGGTTGAAGCCTCAAGATGTATCGGGACGTGAGTATTTCTGTCAAAGAGACTAAGGTCAACCCTTCAACATCAAGTAAGTGGAACTCCAACCACTTACGTATCGGATAAGAACGGCTGCCTAAAAATACCCAAGGACATCCCAAAAGAAAAGCCCCACACAGGGTAATAACTTAAGTTTCGGCGGTGCCATCTAAGATTCTTAAGTTACCCGAGTCAGAAAGAGTCGAATGACTCACAAGTTAATTCTCTAAGGTTGGCCTACCCCTAGACACTTAGAAATTTTTTGGAAGGTTACCTAAGGATTTTTCCACGAGGCGTACCCACACTTAGAAAATGTTTTGCCTACCCCTATATACTTAGAAAATTTTTTAAAGGGTACCTAAGGATCTTTCCACAAGGTGTATCCACGATTAGAAATTTTTTTGCAAAAAACAAAGGAAAGTTGGAACTAAACCATAGCAAAACATAAGACGGGGGAAAAAAGAAATTTCATTAATGAAATAAAGATGGTTTACATCAACAAAAAATAAAAAAGATAAAAAAAGAAAAAGAAAAATATACATCTATGCCGGGGGCTCATCAATCCCTAGGTTTTCCACTTCCTAGGGCCACGGTCTCAACACCTTCGGCCACCTTTCCTTCTCCTCCTTTTCCTCCCTCTTCTTCCTCCTCCAAGTCGAAGGGCGTGAAGTCTGGAAAGGCCTAGGCGGCTTGCTTCCTGAACTCCTCAAAGCCTTCAAGGAAGCACCCGGCCTTCACAACCTAAAAGGACTCGAATGCCCTGTAGCTCTCGACCATAGCGTTAATGGCCCGGTCCCTCTATTCCTCAACCTTAACCTGGGCAAGGGCCATTGCCTCGGCCACCTTCGCCGCCACGGTTTGTTCCAGGGTCACTGTGAAAAACCCCTCCACCTCTAGGCGACGACTCCTTTCAGACCCAAGCTCAGACCTAGCCCGGATGGCCTTCTCAGCTGACCGCAGGTGCCAAGTCAACTTGCCGATTCGGGCCTCGTCCTCAGTAGCCTAGGTGACCATGTTCGCATTAGACCCCTCCACCAACTGGAGCTTCTTTTTTAGAGTCTTGATCTCAACCTTAATGCTAGCCCAAACAACACCAAGTTCCTAGGTGGCTTTAACAAGCCTACCCTAGAGTTCAGCCCTGGCCTTCTCGCTAAGGCTAAACCTCTGGAGAGAAGCCGCTATGAAGGTCGTGGTCTACAAGGCCACAAACATATCAGTGAAGAATAGAAGTATGCACGAAAAAAAAATTACCTTAACCGTGTAAAATAGCATCTCACGATGAATAGCAGCAAAGGGGAGGGTCTTCATGGCATCGAGGTTGCCAACTGGAACGCCCTTGAGGAGGTAATCCACCCCAGTACTTGGCTTACATAGCTAAGTCGAGGGTCCCGCCGAGGACTTGCCCCTTGTCTTAGGTAAAGGAAGAAATGGGCCTAGTAGTAGCCGCTCGAGGAAAGGCGGAAGTTACTGGGGAAGTGGCCACCATGGTTGTGGCCTCGGGTGTGGCCACCAAGTCTTTCCCAGCAGTGCGAGGAGTTAGAGAACTAGTGCCTTCGCCCTCCAAATCCACAATAAGGATGGAGGAAGTGTTTGGAACCGGGGCAAGGATCGCCTTAGGGACTCGGGCCTAAGCAGCATTAGCCTCATAAGCCCGAACTTCAGCCTGGGAGGAGACCCCCCTTAGACGAGGGTCCTCTTCTTCTTCCTCGCTAGGGAGACCGACTCCCCCTGACCTGATGCATTAGCCTTCTTGGCCTGGGCGAAGAACCTCCTATCGGGCTTTATTACTACAAAACATTGACAAACCGAGATTAGAAAATGCTAAAGTAAAAAAAAAGGGGGGGGGGAGAGAGAATTTTAAAGCAAAAGAACAACATAAAAACTACCTGAGTCAGGACTAAAACCGAATATAAATAAATTCCTAGGGGTGACAAGGTTGGGATAAGCGTGAACTGGGTAGTTTACAACGTCTCGGACGTGATCCTCCTCGAGGGAAAGCTCGTCGACGTTCGAGACTAACACAAGGAGTTGAACGAGATGAATAAAAAAGAAAAAGAAAAAGAAAGAGATGACACAAAAATAAAGACTCACCTATAAAGCTAATGCCCGACGGCCAAACCCTGTTTAACCTTAGTGGGGGAGTCTCCCCCGGGAGAAACTCCCAACCTTTGTTGGAGATGAAAAAATAGCAGCTCCTCCATCCGCAGTTGGAACTCGAGAGGCCAGTTACTAGAGTAGTCGTTGGGTCCTGGCTCGCGAAATACCACCACCCTAGCTCCTGCTCCTTGGGACAGTAACAGTGGAGGAACTCATGGAGGGTAAGGTGGGCCCTCCGCCTGAACGCCAACTCCTATAGGACTATACACCTAAGGGCTATCCTTCTGGCGTTAGGCATTAACTGTCCCAGTGTCATACCAAGACAGAGCAATAGGTCCTTATGGAAGTAAGGGACAGAAAAACATAGACTGGCTAAAAGAGCCTGCTCGTACAGCACTAGGCTGCCGACAAGGGCCTCGAAGGCTAAGGCGCTTCCGGGGGTAGTGAGGACAGCCTCCTCAAGAATGATGTACGTCCCCCGATACCGGGTCAAGGTTCACGGCCCCAACTCGGACATGTAACTAGTAGTGACAAAATCTTGCCCGGGAGCAATCTCCCCTACTGTAGCTAGGTTCGTGGTTTCATTAAGAGGAGCTAGCCTGGCAGCCTGCTCATGGGAGTTTTGTCGGACCTCTATCAGGTCATCAGCACCGTTAACCATCCAGTCAACATTATCCCTGGACTTTATTGGGTAGAATAAGAAGTAGAGGGAAAGGAAGGAAAATGCCCCAGAAGGAGAAAAACTAAAAACCCAAAGTTAAAGTACCTGGAGATTGGATGAAATTGACAAAGAGGATGACCGCCGAAGTGCAGGTAGCTCACCGGAAATCACCCAAAGGAAAATACATAAAGCAACAGAGAGGTTCAAAATGTAAGTGGTAAACGAAATGACCTTCGAATGTCATTTTTATAGATAAAATCCCTAACCCTTGACCCTATATGTGTCGCCCGTCCGTGGGGTATCAAAGCGTTATGATTACCCCGAGAGCTTAAACGGTGCTCAAATCTCCAAATGAGCACGAGGCTTAATCCCATTCATCCAATTGAGTCGGGATGCATGCAACGCTCGACATGACTCATGAACGGTGCAGGCACACCCCCTCGGCTACAACAACACATTAAATGAAACATCATCATAATGCCTGCCTGTAATTTATGCATCCTCGATAAATGAAAAAGCAAAAACAACCTCCGAAATGAATAATAATGGTAAAAAACAATTCACATTCCCGATCCAGGTCATCCATGACTCGAGAATGAGGGGGACAACTGATAGAGGAAAATATTGAGACCATAACCGAAAAAACCCCAACCCCTAAGAAACTAAACCGGGGGGTCTTTATTAAGGAAACCTACCAAGGCCCCGAAAGTTGTAACACCCAGAAGGATGTGATCGTGAAAGTAACCCAAAGGATAGTGAGGCCACCTAAGAAAGGTTTTGTTGTTCAACGACCCTTCGACATTGAGGCTTGTAAAGGAGCTAGAGAAAAAGTCCCGGGGGTGTCCTATCGGGTCATTACTCCTCTCTAATGCCCAACACCTCGAAATCCCAAGAATGAGTCCCAGGGTGTGTCTTAGGTCCCGAGTAACTAGGCTCCAAGAAAAGGAAGCCACCCCATAGCCAGTTGTCCAGTGCCAAATATTATGGAGGATCTTGACTGAAACGGAAATACTAGATCTGCGCCAACTAAACCACATCAAATCCGGGAAATTGCCGTTATCGACACCAGAAGATCTGGGCAAAATCTTACCTGATATGCCTCTACTTGAACCTATAAATAAATGAAATGTTCAAATCAATAGGTATGAGAAAAATAACCCTAGTAAGAGTTCTACATTCAACAACTATTCATATCTGACTTGATCGTCGGAGAGCTTGAGGCCGACACCTCACTGGTGTCATAGTTCTTTTGCATTGTCTTGCAGAAACCATTTCGCTGGAGATCCTGGCCAATTGTGCATCCATCAGACTAGTATCGGGACACTCGTAATTCTAGTATCATCACGTTGTATACGATGATAGATGAGCAAGTCCAAGGGCTTCAAGACACAAAAGGAGAATTGAGACAGTTAACCACAACAGTATATGGGATGCAAGGCAATATGCAATCTGTTCAAGACCAATTGAAAGCTATTCAAGCCACATTAGTTGCACTTAAAATAGGATCCGTGGATGGAACAGAAGCTCTGAAATCTCCAGTTCAGGGTAAAGAAGCATCTAATTCAGCCCCTCCTTCACATCAGTTCAAAAGTGTGCAAGTTGGTGAAGCTTCTCACCAATTTCAGCACAAAGTGGTGCCTCTTAGGAGAGAGCAAAGATATCTAATCCTTCACAGAGATAGTACACAGATCGAGTTGACCATCATCATATTGCTGCCCAACATGAGCTTGATCAAAATATGCATCTAGATGTGCCATATTTCGATGTTCAACAAGACCCGGACTTCTTCTTTGATTGGTTACACAACATAGAGTCCTTTGATTGGCATGACATTTCAGAGAGTAAGCGACTCAAGTTTGCAAAGACCAAGTTGAAGAGTACTATCAAGTTGTGGTGGGATAATTATAAGGAATATCATAAACACTTAGGCATGTTAATAAACTAGGAAGACTTGAATGCAGCCTTGAAGCACAGGTTTGAGCCACCAGGCTTTAGATAGAAAGAACACCTTCAGTGTACTTGGTTGTATCAAGGCACCATGACTATCGAGGAGTACACGAGCAAGTTTTACCATTTGGCTGCCAAAGCAAAGTCCAAGTAGGATGACATCATGATTGCCATGTATAGGCATGAATTGCACCCTCAAATCACAGCTGGCTTGTGCTACAGCTGCTTACCGACCTTAGATGATGTTCATATCGCATACTAGGTGGAGAACTTAAAGGGAGGCCCGTACAGGCAAGCCTTCTCTAAGATTTCTCCACAAGTTCTTAACTAGAGCATTGGATTTTCTACTGGTAGGACAGCCAGTAAGCCACAGCCTAGTGGCACCTCCACAATAGCATCAAGACCAGTTAGAGCCTAGTGTCATCAAGGACCTTGTTTTAGGTGTGGCGAGTATGAGCACATTTCTACTTAGTGTCATCAGTGTGTGGGCCTTTAAAAGCAGCCTTTGCATGAAGATGATCTTGAGGATAAGATTTTTACCCCAGACGAGGAGGTGATTCTCGAGGCGGAGCGTGCCAGAGGATGAGTAGGATGAGCATGACAACAGGCTTATATGTGTTCTACGTCCCGTCTTAACTATCCAAGAAATCATGAAGGATGAGGATTGGTGCCACAACAAAAATTTTCAGACGCAAGTTAGATTATGCTATTTAGTGATTGATTGAGGTAGTTTCACTAACATAGTGTCTAAGTAGGCATGTAAGAAGTTGAGCTTGAAAACGGAACCCCATCCAGTCCCATATAAAGTGGCATAGGTCAACAATACAAATCTTAAAGTTAGTGAGAGATGTCTTGTTACCTATTCCATTAGGAACTTCTATGATCAAGTTCTTTGTGATGCATTACCTATCAAAGTATGTCATTTACTATTTGGGAAACCGTGATTGTATGATTAGCAAGCTCAACATTGTGGCTTCAAGAATACTTATATTGATGCAGCAGCCTTGCAATTTTTGGAAAAAACCTATTCTATTTGGAAATCCAAGCCTAAGAACTATCAAAGAAGGAAAGTCAAAGGAAGATGTCCATGGTAATTAGGAGTTTATGGTATTTTAAGAGGGGGGGTACAACAGTTTATGTGTCCATGTAATAAGGCAAATAGTGCCAAACTTCAGGTTTTTTAGAGTAATCCTGTTTTTTATGTTTAGCCTACTTTTTCAAAGGTCAAAACTTGATTTTTTGACTTGATTTATGTGTAATTTGATAGGTTATTCAATTACTTTTCTAATGAAACCAAGATTGCGCAAATCTGAGGTGATTTAGGAAAGTTATGACCAAATTACTAAGGAGTGTCAATAAAAACGGGAATAGTGTTTTTTAGAAGTTTTAAGTTTGAATTTTTAGGAAAATAAGTTTTTAAAAAGTTTTATGTTTTTTAGAAAACTTGGCTAGCAAGTTTAGGATTTTATGAAGTTTCTAATTTTGACGAGTTTCCAATTACTTAAGGTTGTAAGCCTATTTAAAGGCAACCCCTCCTCATAATTTAGTAGTGAAGAATAAACAAGTTTTGAAGATTTTGGTGTTCCCAAGGTGTGGTTGTAGCCATGTTCTTCTCCAAGGGTTGATGCCACTCATGGCTCCCTTCTTTCTTCTTATTCCATAAGTATAGCCACAAGCTCCATTTTCTATCTCAAGGTAAATCTCTATTTTTTTTCTTTCTCTTTTAGTTTCTTCCCAACTTTAGCTTTCTTTTTATACTTCTATTTTCTCATTCTTTCTATCATATTCTTCTTCTTATTCTTTCTCTTGAAATCTCCATTAAAACACCTTCATTTTTCTCTGAAATTCTTTGATTTGACCCGTCAAATCTTATCGGAATTTCATGAAATTTTAACTATAGAACCCTGTTACACGTCAGAAATGATCATAAAATTTTTAGAATTTTCTAATGTGTCAGAGGGGTATTTTGGTAATTTTCGGATTTTTTGTCCAAAATTACAAAAATACCATTTTGGTTCTTTTTCCTTCTTTTCTTATTCTTTTTATTTTATATTCTTTTAAACTCTATTTCTGTGATTCTATTATCAATTTTCTCTTATTTTTTTGGTTACTTGAAGTACTAAATTCAATTCTTTAAAACTTTGCTTCCACACTT
>JAOXJP010281036.1:0-19489 GCA_025762735.1 Platanus orientalis | reverse complement strand
CATGCTCAACATAGATTGAAATTTTCATAACAGTTCACATTGAAATTTTCATAATTTTTATAATATTTCGAAGCATTATAGTGAAATTTCCATTAATCCTCATGACAAATAATCCATCAAAATTGAAATGTTGAACCTTGGATAGGTTTAGAGTTCAAACCTACGTCTTAAAATTATATTTTTTAAAATTCATGGGCTGTCCGAAGCCCGGCCTGAGGCCTGGTCAATTAATGAGGGCCGGGCTCAAACCCTGGCCCGAGCCCTCCCCTACGGGCCCAAGCCCTGGCCCGAGCCCGATCTATAATTTGAGGGCCAGGGTTGGGCCTACTATGGCCCGGCCCGAGCCCTGCCCGTGCCCACCCCTACTAATTCGTGTTAGGTACGAAAATGGGCTAATTTGATAAATTTTACTAAAAATAGAAAAATCAAGATAATAACAAAATCAAATATTACTATCACTAAGAAACATCTTAGAGCAAACGAGATTTTATCTTGACTTCTAGCGAAAAGGAAAATTACTAAAAATAGCAAAATGTTGATTTTATGGTCTTAACGAAAGAATTTATGCGAAAAGTGATGGTGTTCATGACGAAACGATAAGTTTTGATCCTCACGAAATTTCGCTTAAGCTTAGCAAGGCTCATGATTTCTACTAGAGCTTTTTGCCTTTCTTGTGTTTGTAACTCACAAAATTGCTTGTGGCATCTGTTCTACGTCACAAAAGCCTTGAGAAACTCAAATGAAATTATTAGATTAAATGTGGCTGCCAAGCATGCCTTACAGAATTGATGATTAAGTGAGATGTAAGTTATCAATAAAGAAAAAAAGAAGTCATACATTACAGAATTGATGATTGAGTGACATATAAGTTATCAATAAAGAAAAAAATAAATCATATAGTGAATGGGTGACAAGAGATGATTCAGTGTTGGAAGCTTGCGGGGGTCTTGCCTCTTTAACGATACTTGTCTATGCAGCAAGCGATTGCCCATCGCAGGCAACAGCCAACTAAATAACTGAAAGCTAATAAAACTATAATTAACTCACGACTGAAAACTGTATTTCAGGTCCAAAAGATCGGATGTAGCAAATTTTTCTGTAGCTTTTTTGTAGCATGAATGAAAAGTTTTTTTTTTCACTTCAAGCCTTTTAATGCGAGGGTTTGTCTTTTTGTGTCATTTGTTCATGCTACAAAAGGATACAGAAAAACTTGTTATAGCTGCTCACCCGCAGTGTCCAATAAATGTTGTCAATTCCTAGGGCATCAATGAGCCGAGCTGAGCTGATGAGCCTGAGGTGCCAAGCTCAGGCTCAGCTCGGCTCACCAAAAGGACGAAGCCCAATAGCCTAGTGGCCCATTAGCCCCATTTATCTTGTTTAAACATTACTAAGTGTATATATAGACCCCCTCTTAACCAAACCGAGCTTTTACCAAGCTGAGTTTAGTGAAGCTTGGCTTAGGTTCACTTAGTAAACAGACTTAAAACAAGGCTCAAGCTTGGCTCTGTAAACTTAAAGCAAGGTTCAGTATCGGCTCATTGACAGCCCTACCTAGAAGTGTGAGTGCATTGTTGTTTGCCTTTACCTTTCATGCAACCCATTTGGAAAGTATGATAAGAATGGGGTCATGAAAATTAAGGGCTTAAAAAAAAGAAAGGTGAACAGTTGATTTGGGCAGCTTAAGCACTCTTAAATAAAGTAATTAACCGCCTCTCCTAAAACCCTAAGGTTTTAGAAGAGATTAGAGTTAATTTACTTAATATATTTCAACACTCCCCCTTAGGAGGGACACTCCTGAACAATGAACGCGGGGGAACTAGGTGCAAGTCACATAACGTGCATACATGTGCACAGAGAACCTGGGAGAATAATTGCGTCCACGGGGGGATAACTCTCTCCTAAAACCCTAAGGTTGTAGGAAAGGTTAGAGTTAATTTACTTAATATATTTCAACACTCCACCTCAGGAGGGACACTCCCGGACAATGAACATGAAGGAGCTAGGTGCGAGTCACATAACGTGCATACATGTGCACAGAGAACCCGGGAGAATAATTGTGTCCACAAGGGGATTTGAAATCACAACCTAAAACCTGCTCTGATACCATTTTGACAATAAATTAACCAATTCTCCCAAAACCTTAAGGTGTTAGGAGATACACAAATTAATATACTTCAACAACACATACACTTACAGACCTATACATGATAGAAAATATGCAATAAACAAAACTCATACAATTTATTTTTTATTTTTAAGATTTGGAGGATGAAACTGTAGATGTAAAAAGAATAGGTGATAAGATAATATAAATTTAACTGGTTTTATAAAAAGAGAAAATTAGCATAATTAGTGCACATGCACCTCAAGTAGGAGAGAGAAAATCGTCTACGGTTCAAACAGTTGAAGCACATAGACAAAAGTAGGTGCGATTTGACACCCTTAGCATTTGAATTTCAAACTTCAGTTAAATCACACCAACTTTTGGGAAAACATCTATCTATATATTAAAGCAAAGAAATCCTACGTGGATGCCTTCTTTGCTTTTCTACACATGTATACATTCCCCCACATGTTTCTCTTTCCCATTCTTAAAATATCTCACACTCATTAACCTTTTCCATATCTTTCTCCGACTCTCTCCTAACCTACACATGTATGTAATCCTTCTCTCATCCCTAAAATCTCTCCGTCTCAATAACTCTCATATCTTTACTAAAGAAAATCTATTCTTACCTTCTTAAATAACTCCTTTGCAATTTACAGTTTTTTTTTTTTTTTAACTTTTTATTTATTTATTTATTTTTATGTATTCTTTTTACAACAAAATTTTATTCCCTATAAATTTTCCTAATTAAGTGCCCATGCTTGCACGGGTTCATTTGCTAGTGGATGATTAATTTAAGGAGTCCCTAGTTGTAATCCTAGATCCCAAGAATAGAAGAAGAAAAGAGAAGAGGAGAAGAAAAAGAAGAAATCATATGGGAGAAAATCATAGTGATAGTAGGTTCTCTCTCACACATTATTTTATATATATATATGGGAGAAAATCATATGTGTGTGTAAGTGGAGATTCTGGATCCGTGTGTGCATTTCCTAGATTAGATGATGACCAAAATGGGGGATCCGTGTGTGCATTTCATCTGTCTCATATTCTATTCTAATCAACGGATGCTCGGAAGGCTTTTCTCAGTCCACAAGGGGTGTCAGACAGGGTGACCCTCTATCCCCTCTGTTGTTTAATCTGGTGATGGAAATTTTGTGCAGATTGACAAACAGGGTAGACAGTTTGGGGTTAATATCTGGATGCAAAGTTGTGGTTGATGCCCCTCGTATATCTCGGATTCAGTTCACTGACGACACTTGGTTTTTTATTCGGGCCGAGCTGGCTCAGATCATGAACTTGAGAAGCCTTTTGTTGATATTTGAGGCAACTTCGGGGTTAAAAATCAATTTGGAGAAGAGCAAAATTATTGGAGTTGGTCATGTTCAGAATATTCAGTCTTGCTCAAACCTTTGGGTGCCAAGTGGAAGAGCTTTCATCTACTTATTTAGGCCTCTCATTGGGTGCCAGACATCGTACAAGGGCCACTTGGAACCCTATAGTTGAACGAGCGAAGGGAAGGCTTGATAGATGGAAGGCCAGGACTTTATCCAGAGGAGGCAGACTGACTCTCTTGAGGTGTGCATTATCAAACCTTCCTATATATTTCATGTCTCTCTTGATGATGCCAGCAACAATAACTAAGAGAATTGAGGGGCAATGAGCAGATTTCTTTGGAATTCGTCTAAAGAGAAGAGCATTGATCTCATGAGTTGGCCCACACTATGTGCTCCGTTGGAGAAAGGGGGTCTTGGCCTTTGGTCTTTATCTATTATGAACAAAGCTCTCCTATTCAAATGGCTCTAGAGGTTTGGGGAAGAAAGGACAGCTGTGTGGAGGAACATCATTGCTGCCAAATACGGGATGGATAGAACGGGGTGGGCGAGTGCTTATCCTTCAGATGCTCATGGTTTTGATGTATGGAAGGATATTGCAGTTGGGTATAAGGAGTTTAATAGGCATATTTCCCTCATAATGGGTTGAGGGACTCAGGTAAGTTTTTGGATAGACAGATGGTGCGGTGCTCTTCTCGTGGAGGTGTTTCCTGACATTTTCAATATGGCTCGACTAAAATATGGGACAGTGGTTGAGCAACTTAATAGAATAGATGGGACCCGGAATTGGAACTTGCACCTTAGACGTCATCTCAATGATTGGGAGACTCCCCACGTGATGGCTCTTATTGAGCTCTTAGAGAAGAATTAGTTGGCAGATCCTTCAATGGAGGACAAAAGAATATGGAATGGTGTTGTGGACGGATCGTTTTCAGTTCATGCATGCTATCAGTTTCTGGGCCCCCCTGTAGTGTGTAGCATTCTGTATCAGATTGTATGGAGATCCGACATGCCCTCCAAAGCTGGCTTCTTACTCTAGCTAATTTTCCATAATAGGCTTTTGACGGTGGACAACCGAATGAGAAGAGGTTTTCAAATGGTGAACATGTGTAGCTTGTATGTTTCAGATGCTGAATCAATCAACCATCTCTTTACGCATTGTAAGAGTGTGAGCCTGGTCTGGGCCTTCTTTAGGAGACGGTACTGCAGAATGTGGATCACCCCACCATCCATGTAGTCTTTGTTGCTCTCTTGGAGGGAAGAGTATGTGGGCTATCTATCTCCTAGAGGCAGAGCTATCTGGTTTGCGATTCCAGCTGTCATTTGCTGGATCATTTGGAAAGAATGAAATGATCATATCTTTGACGAATCGTTCTCTTCCGAAGATCGTTTTCCAGGTTTGGTGTTGTGACTCTTGTATTACTGGTTCTCTCATTTACAGATGTTCCGGGATGTTAAATATCCGGAATGGGTTTTCAGGTGGGATGAGATGATTTTCATGTAGCTCCTTGTTCTAGCACTTCTTGTGCTCTGCTTTTTGGGTCTTGCCCGTTTCTTTCTTCTTGCTCTTAATAAATCTTTCGTTATTAATCAAAAAAATAAAAAATCATATGCATGTGTATACAGACGCACAAACACATATTCCCCTCAAGCTGGGTGATAGATATCAGACAAACCCAGCTTGCCATTGCCAACCAAAGAATGAAAGTGGGAACTACTCAAGCCTTTAATAAACAAGTTAGCAAGCTAGTCCCTAGTTTTAACAAGAAGAGTATAAATAATGCCCAAAAGAAAATTTTCCTCGTTAAAATGACAATCAACTTCATTATGCTTTGTGTGACCATGCTGGTCGGATGGTTGAATAGTAGCCTTGTTGGCACACTAAAGACTCATAGGGGCTTTGATAGGGAACCAAGCTCAAATAAAAGAAAGGTTCAAAATGTTGGTATTGGTGGAAATGTTAAACAGGCCAAAATAAGATATATGTCAAAAATATTGAAAATTTCAAATAAAAGAAGTGTACATGTGACCTCCATTGGTTTTGTGTATCTAGTGGCAAAAGAGAAAGTATGTAGGCTCAAGAAGACCTTATATGGCCTTAAGCAATCTCCAAGGGCATGGTTTGAAAGGTTCCAACATGTAATGGTATGGAATACGTACAAACAATGTCAATAGATCGCATACTCTTTGTTAAGTATTAGAAAGGCAAGTTGATTGCATTCATTGTCTATGTGGATGATATTGTAGTCCTTGGGAATGATGACATTAAAGTAAGAAGACTCAAGAATTGACCAGCCCAAGGATTTAGATAATTACGGTACTTTTTTAGAAATAAAAGTAATTTAGATCTTTCTTTTTTTTTTGGTAAACAAGTAGTTAGATCCAAGGATGAAATTTCTCTCTCACAAAGGAAGTATGTTCTTGATCTTCTTCAAGAGACAGGCATTATAGGCTGTAGGACTTGTGAGACCCCTAATGATCCAAATCACAAAATCTAGGAAGATATGAATGATCACCTTACTGATATTAGAATGTATCAAAGATTGATGGGCTGTCTTATACATCTGTTTTTGACTAGACCCGACATAGCATATGTTGTTAGTGTTGTCAGCCATTTCATGCATACATGCACCCACACAAACTCATTTGGAAGTTGCATACCAGATTGTTTAATATTTAAAGGGTTGTCCAAGGAAAGGTTTCTTATATGCCAAAAGAGATCATCTTCGTATAAAAGCGTGGGTGTCGTACCACAAACCTGGGTTCAAAACCCATCTTCACCTATTTACCTATAAAAAAATATATATCTTCGTATAGAAGCGTATACAAATGCAAATTGGGCTAGGTCCATTTCAGATCAACGTTCAACCTAGATATCATACATTTGTGGGTGAAAATTTGGTTACTTGGAGGAGTGAGAAGCAATAAATTTTAGCAAGTTCCAATGCTAAAACTGAATTTCATTATATGGCTTATGGTGTTTGTGAACTCCTATGGTTGAAAATGCTACTAGTTGAACTGGGATTTCTGATGCATTAATCTATGAAGTTGTATTTTGACAATAAGACCACAATAATATCTCCCACAACCCTGTGCAACAGAATAGAATCAAACATGTTGAGGTAAATCGACATTTCATCAAAGATCACTTGCAGGCTGGCACTATCTGCACTTCATTTGTCAAGACTAAAGATCAACTGGCTGGCATCCTCACCAAAGAGTTTAGTAGTACCCTGTTCTCTTGTGCTGTTAACAAGCTAGGTATGTGGGAAATCTTCCCAGCTTGAAGGGGACTGTAGAGAGTATGTATATGGGTATATTTGTACATAAGTATTAGGCTTTTTCAATCTTATCTATATGTATATACCATACAGTATACTACTTGTATCCAAGTATAAATACCTTAATACATGAGTGTGAAAATACAACATTTACTACACACAAACTCTACTAGTATACAAACTTTACCAGCATACAAACTCTTCTTCTTCCTTTACTAGCATACAAACTCTAACCCTAACTACATCAAATCCACTCCATCCAACTACTAATGTCATGTGGAATGAGATGGATAACTATATTAAAAAAGAAGCGAAAGAAGTCCTTGGAGAATGCCATGTGGAATGAAATGGATAACTATATTAAAAAAAAAGCAAAAGAAGTCCTTGGAGAACCTAGAGGGAAAGGAGAACCATCTAAAGAAACTTGGTTATAGAATGATGAAGTGCAAATAGCTATTAGAGCTAAGAAAACTTGTTATAAGGCTTGGCAAAAGACTAAGAACCGAAAAAAAAAAAAAATTAAAAAGAATAGAGGAGCTAAAAGAGAAATGCTAAGAAAGCGGGAAGTGACTCTAAATTTAAGGCGTATGACGACTTTTATCATAAGTTAGGTACTAGGGAACGTGAGATGGATGTATACAAACTAAATAAATGAGGAAGAGGAAAGTAGACACCTAGATCGTGTTAGATGCATTAAGAGTAAGGATCTAAGAGTCTTAGTAAAAGATGATGAGATTAGAGAAAGGTGGAGGATCTATTTTTAGAATTTATTACACACGGATCATGTAGGAGATGTCAGTTTATGTGGAATCGATAGCGTTGATGACCAATTAGATTGTCTAAAGGTAAAGAGGCAATGAAAGAGATGAAGGCAAGAAAGAAATTAAGATAGATGTTATCCCAATCAAGGTTTAAAAATGCATGGGAGATTATGGCTTATCATGGTTTATTGAGTTGTTCAACAAGATCATAGAACAAAGAAAATGCCAGACATATGAAAGAAAAACATCGTGGTACTTATTTACACAAAGAAGGGAGATATTCTAAGATGCACAAATTATCATGGGATCAAGCTTGTAAGCCATACAATGAAACTTTGAGAGGGAGTATTGAGCATAAACTAAGACATGAAACTAGAGTATTAGAAAATCAATTTGGATTTATGCTAGGATATCAAAAACTAAAGTCACTTACTTGGAAAAGAAAGATGTTTGAAGTAGAAATATTGACTTAGTTAAGGATATATATGATGGAATGAATACTAGTGCTACAACAATTGGGGACAAATGAGTGAGCTTGCAATCGTAGTAGGTTAATATCAGGTCAACATTGAGTCCGTATCTCTTTGCCTTGGTTATAGATGAGTTGACTAGGCATACACATAATTGGGGACAAACGAGTAAGTTTGCAATCACAGTAGGTTTATATCAGGGTCAGCATCGAGCCCGTATCTCTTTGCCTTGGTTATAGATGAGTTGACTAGGCATACATAAGAAGTCTTATCATGTGTGCTGTTTGCCAATGAAATTGTTTTTCTTGACAAGACTAGAGAGGGGGTAAATGTCAAATTAGAACTATGAAGGGACATTCTAGAATCAAAAGTATAAGCTGAACTACAGCAGAATATATGAAATGCAATTTTAGTAAAAATAGGAGTAGAAACGATGGATTAGTTAAGATTTATAGCCAATAGACACCCTAGAGGGACCATTCTCATTCTCTCAGTTCAATCATCCATAAGGAGGGTGATATTGAAGAGATGTTAATCATAGAATTAGAATGGGGTGGATGAAGTGGAAAGGTGCTTCTAGAGTGCTGTGAAATAGACCAATACCATTAAAATTGAAGGGAAACTATTACAAAACGGATATAAAACCACCACTTTATGGAACAGAATGTTGGGCAGCCAATAAACAACACAAACATTAAATGTGTGTATTTGAGGTAAGGACGTTGAGATGGATGAGTGGCAAGTCGAGATGATAGAATCAAGAACGAATACATTTGTGGGAGCTCAAGGGTAGCACCAACAGGTATAAGATGAAGAAAAGTCAACTGAGATGGTTCGATCATGTGCGACGAAGACCATTGATTGAATCAGGGAGGAGTGAAATGATGATGCAAGTTGAAGGTGTCAAAAGGACAAGAGCAAGGCCAAAATTGACGTATTGAAGTAGTAAATAAAGACGAGTGCTTGTGATTTAACAACAAATATGGCCCTACATAGAGTTGAATGGTGAAACAGGGTTCACATAGGCGGCCCATGAAATTCGAGTATGGCTTTGCTGAGTTGACTTATCATGAAAGCACTAAATTAATACTCAAGTATGTCTAGCACAATTTACCACATGACCGAAATGGATGCCACCACACAATACTCAAAAATGCTTAATCTGATCTATAACAAATAATTTATAAAACAAAATTAAAGAAATATATGTGATTTTACCCTTCAACAGGCTAAAGGCAATGCCAATGAAGAAAAACACACCCAAAAAAAAAACTACCCACCAATGATCCCCTGGTTACATCCATTTGCACCAAGATAACACAGATAACCCTACTGTCAATACAAAAGAGACTGGACTTCTACCCATAAAACAAATAACCTGGCAATAAACCTCACCGCAACCTCATAAAAAAATTAAAAAATAAAAAAGAAATGAAAAAGCACCCCTCAAAATAAAAAACAATCCAAGCATCTCAGACCACGATATCCAAAGCACCCCTCAAAATAAAAGACCAATCCAAGCATCTCAGACCACGCTATCCTACCCTAGCCACCCAACAATCCATAATATCCCAAACAATCTATCTTATATAGGTTTGGCATGATTTCCAACCACAGACCTCCCTCCTTGACCTCTGGAATACCCATCCATTAGCTAGAGACTTTAAAGCATAAAAACCTGCTCCTTTACCATCATCCTCAATTGCAACCTCAGTCAGACCAGCCTCTTTAGCACTATCAACCTTGTTGCACATAACATGTTCTTCTTCCAGATCTTCAGAAGTTTATGGCATGTTGTCTACCCCCAATAAGCAACACACCAAGACATTGATTAGCTTTAACATTGTGCTTGATAGTCTCCTGAAGATCAGAAGAGGTTGGAGTTTCTACCTTAAGTACCCACCTCATCTAATATCTTCAAGGTCTCAGTCGAAGACTTAGAAACCCTGATACCATTGAGTCCCTTCAGACGATGCAAAGTAAATAGTAATTGTTTCCATTCCCTTGATTTTGATTTTGCTTGAGGACTGCTCAAAACCTAGCAGTCTCCAAAGTCACATTCGACCTTGTTTGCTCCCATTGTTCATGGTGAAAATTCATGAGTAGATCCATACACAAGGGTCCTACATTAAAATATTTCTAACCCATAGATATGACAATGGCTGAGACACAATTATTTTGTCCATGCACACAAGACATGTGTTGAAACAAACTGGAAAAGAAGGCTTGAACTCACCTTCTTTTGGGAAGATTTACATATTCCTAGTTTTTTTCTGCCTAGCATATATGTATGGTACATTTCAACTATTCATTTACCCAATCTATTACTATATCTTGAATTTTATAATGGTATGGGTGTGTTATTTTGAGCTTTGCCAAGCTTATCACAACTAATGACCAGGCCTCATGTCTGAAGCAGCATGAATCTAAAATGAAGTCACTAGCATGCTTTTTTTTCATTATTATTGATGAATAGGTCACTAGCATTCTTTAAGGACATAAAAATGTAGGTGGTTTTTATCAAAAGTAAATTAGATTAAAGATGGTCTTTGATGTTTCATAACTCAAAGTTTTGTGTTGGATACACAAGCAGAGGACGTAAAGAATATACAAGGGGATCAACACCAGAAGCCAGGGCTCAAGGCTCATAGATGATTTTTTTTTTTTTTTTTTTTGTGACGAATACAAGGCTCATAGATGATTTGAGAACATAATACATATCCCTTGAAGATTAAACTGAGGATGTTCATCTGGAGGCCTTTCAAACCTTGAAAAGAACTTGATAATGTTAGAGATGCAGCAGTTCAAAATGGTGGCACTAGGAGTACTTCTCTGCTGATTATGTTTAGCCAATGCTAAACAATTGGAACTCAAAATAAACCTTGAAGAACAATTGCAAATATAATTATATCATAATGTAACATTTTTTTCAAACATTTAGCTGCACGTTTTTGCTCCAGGACAATGCAAGCCATGTCCAAGCTCAGAACATTGGACAAAATGTGATTACACAGAAGTTTGACACATGGAATAAACTATAAAAGGTGCTTTAGCATCCATTACATGCGCACCACAAAAATATTTTTTATATGTTTGGCAACATCATAAGATTTCACTTTCTAATAGATGGAACTAATAAATTGGAGACCATTTAGCAAAAAAGAGCCATTTAATTAGAAACCATGAGACCAGAAGCAAATAACTAGTCATGATCATACTTGTATCCAGAGGTGGTATGCACAAGAAGTATGCGTGACTTGTTCTCAATAATAGACTTCAACTGTCTTCTTTCTGCCTCTAATAGCAGGTGGCGATGAAACTGATCCTGAAGCACATAAAAGAATTAATCTTTAGTTAAACCATCCTAAATTAAAACACTTTCACATTTAGTTCATTAAGAGAAGCAAAGTTAGTAAAAACAATTAATGTTTGAATGAAGAAAAGAAACCAAAGATATGAATAATCCTTCAAGTAGAATGCAGAAGATTTAATTCCTGTGAGTGTAGAAATGATATTGATCAGAAATTAACATGATGCCTAAGTGAAACAATAACTAACCAAACAAAAGAACAATATATAAGAACAAACAACTAATCCAATGATTGATACTGACTCCTCCAGAAACCAATTAGAAACATTCAACGGACAGGAAGCATAGACCACAACAAGAAGACCATATTTTATGGATAGGATGATATTTTGCTGTATTTACCTCCAAATAATTAAAAGATGATTGATGCAAGAAAATGACTACTTGCTGCAGCAGACAGAAGTCTGCATACAGTCGATCAAAAACAAACTGTCAGGGTCCATTTCCTCTCTCAATACCTCTATCCACATATATATATGGTAATACATTACATATTTGTAATACCTCCCACAGAAAGGCTATTGATTTTGGAGAAAAACTCAAAGGGAATCCAAGAGATAATCCAAGCAAAAAATGGTGAAGATGGATGTTAGGACAACATGTAAAGTTAGGGAAGAAAAAACATTATTTTGGTTGATGAAAGTAGCAAAGACAATCTGATCTAGGAGGTGTAGGTCGATAAATTGTAAAGATGGCGGCAATACAGGAATAAGATAAACACCTTGAAGGTCAATATGCTACTCTCTTCTAACATATATTGAGAATGTATGGTATAAGACTGTCCCGGGAAAAGTGCCATAATCTATTGGGAAAATCTTGGCTGGAAGAACCTTTAGCAATCTAAATGGAGAGGCATGCTTGTGTTTTCCCAAGGGCAGGGAAATTCTTACATCTGAGAAATTTGGGATCCGAAAATCAAGCTTATGATCCTGGGAGGATGATTCTTCAATCCTCATAATCTGAGTTCTAAAATTCAGCAGCCAATCTCAATCAACTTCCACATATAACCAAAAAGATTCTGACCAAGCCAGATGCATCAGAAGAGAATGGGGTGATCAAACAGATAAAAAAAGACCCCATCCAGCATTGCCATCTGGGGTTGGCTAATGAGTTCACAGGGAAACCGACAAGCACTTCCAATAAACCTAAATCAAGAACATGTTCCAGCTGATACACTGCCTGAATAATTAGCAAAATTGGACACATGGCATATGCTAAATTTTGACCTACATTATGCTATGTGTCCAATTTATGGAG
The DNA here is from genome assembly GCA_025762735.1 of Platanus orientalis. Lineage (NCBI taxonomy): Eukaryota > Viridiplantae > Streptophyta > Magnoliopsida > Proteales > Platanaceae > Platanus > Platanus orientalis. Next base: position 6,912 of record JAOXJP010281036.1, on the reverse strand, counting down.
AAGGCTGATACACTGCCTGAACAATGTAGGGAGACGGCTTTAGCATAATCCTGCTGCTATTTGAGGGTGCAGTCCATGCCTATGGAATGGAATCATGATGTCATCATCCCATTTTGACCATGCACGGGCTGCCAAGTGGTAGAAACAACTTGTATACTCCTCTAAACTCATAATGTCCTGCTGTAACTATGTCAACTATAAGTGTGCCCTCTGCCTAGCACCTGGTGTCTCAAACCTACACCTCATAGCTGCCTTCAGATCATCCTAGTTCCTGAACGTCCCCAAATGGAGATGATCCTCCTATAATTATCCCACCACATCCTGTCGGTCCCCTTTAACTTCACCTCTGCAAACTTGAGTCTCTTGCACTCAGGGATGTCATGCCAATCAAAGAACTACTCAATACTGTGCAGCCAGTCAAGGAAGATGTCAGAATCTCCACCATGAAAATCAGGCACATCCAATCTCATATTCCTGTCATGTTCTTGCTAGGCAGCACCAAGGTGATGGTCAACTCGATCAGGGTACTCTCGCCGCAGATGATCTACCCTCTCCATATGCTCTATCCTAGGTGGCAAGCTTCACCAAGTCACACACTGCTGGTTTGCTAATCTGGTGACTTTACTGATTCATCTTTCTAGGAGACAGTTGTTACAATGGCTTCTAACTAGATTTGAAGAGCTTCAAACCTAGCATTCATCCTGTCTTCCAGTTCACTCATACGTGTACTCAGCTGATTAATTTCCTTAGATTGTACGTCCGTTCTCAAAGATAACTCCACATCAGTCACCATGTTGAATCTGGAACTCAAATGGGAGACTTTGGGACTTACTCAAGGTTTTAGGGCTTGCTCAAATAATTTAGGGTTAAGAAAACCATTTCAAAAAGACCCCAAAATAATTTAGGATAACCCTAAAATAATAGAAAGTACCCCCAAAATTTTAGGGTTTCCCTCAAATAATGGAAAGGAACCCAAGAAGGGTTTTAGGGGCAAAGGACTTGAATCGTCATGAAGAAGAAGGGTTTTAAGGCCCTTTGGAGAAATCCCCACCTTTGAATTAAATACTTCCACTTTGATGCTATTCAACTATTAAGAATAAACCTCAAAAACTTCTAATCATTCATACAACCATAATATCTAAGATCATCACAGAAGACAGATCCAGAGATAATCGGGTATATTATACTTTTACGATCCTCACATGATTGACCATTCAAGGTATCCTCTCCTATTTTTGAAACACTGATCGGCCAAAATTTGATGCTCCATAATATGAGATATTTAGGTACCATCAGTTAATGTTTACTTAAAGGATTGAAAAGTAGAAGGAAGTTCATTCCAACATTTAAAATGAATAAGATAAACTAATAAGGAAATAAAAGGGCAGTCCCAATGCACGAGGCTCCCGCAACTGCGGGGTTTGGGGAGGGTCAGATGTACTCAGCCTTACCCCTGCAAGCAGAGAGGCATTTTAAAACATTTTAAAATGAATAAGATAAACTAATAAGGAAATATTTCTCATAACGATATCATAAAACATTGTTAAGTAGCAAAAAGGAAAGCATTTTGTATTTTAACAAGCTCAAGAAAAAGCATAAAATTGCAGAAGGTTGTTCTTCCATTGTAACAGTGAAATGGAAGTAGGAGTCATTCCAATCACAGAATAAACCAGAGAAATATAAAATTAACCATAGAATGGAACTTATAAATAAATCATAGAACTAAACCCACAAGTTCTACACGTTTCTTTCCAGAAGAAACTAACAAATAGCATACATAATCTATAGCAGTTACTGATCCAAATCTGATATCATGATTACTAATATCAAACTCAATCCTACTATGGAAATGCTTATTTAGCACTTGACATCATGAAAGGACTTCTGGAGAGGAAAGAATCCTCACATATAATAACCTAGATCCAGACCTTTTTTGTCCTTTCTTTCAGAGATCAGCCACATTTCAGGAGCCAATTAAGTTTCATTTAGAATCCATGGAATATGATTCGCCAATACTCACCTTCAAATAACATTAGGTGTCACTTAACTGGTAGTTTCAACTAACAACTAAGAAAATAAAACAGAGCTGTTACTTATACGAACCTTTGTGAAACCTGAACTTGCAATTACAGCACAGCGAACAAACTTGAAATCAACATGCTTCAGGAAAGCCTAAGAGACATGCATAACTTGTTAGTAACCAGTAAACAGCATGTATGACTGTGCTTGAACTTGATATGAAAGAGGACCGATTTTTATGGGTGTCATATAAAGCTATACTGTATAACTCAAACTAAACTTACCTGTAAAACATTCTCGAAGAACTTGTTCAAAGCCTGTCAAAGAAACAAGATTATTTCAACATAAACTCAAATTATCTGACTCTTGGAGAGACCAAATTCTATTATCATCCCTTTATGATATTGAAACATATAGAAATTAGAGATCATACTTCAAAAGAAACCCAGTAACATACCGCCTCATAACCAGCAACAGCAGGCCCATGCTTGCGAGGAATTGAAGTTTCTATCCGAGAACGAGTTTTTGTCACACTGTTCAAAAATTAGCCTATTAAGGGTAAACAAGCAATAATTCAAAGAAACAATCATCAGTTCAAATGATTATCATATATACAACACTTCTCACATTCCATACTGGGGACAGACTTGCATAATAAGTTTGAATTCACAAAGGATGTTTATGCACAAAGAATATTTGAGAAATATGAGAACAAAGTTTATCATATGCATGGATACGTCTATAATTTCAATGTGGCATATACCCATATCAAATTTGCGAAACCCTCCATATGGAAGAATTACAAATTGGCAGTTCATTATACATATTTTGAATAGTTTGTATAGAATAATTAACATGTACTACTAATAAAAAAAAATTAGGTGTTTTGGCAGTCAAATGCAGATAAAAATAACTGAAGCACGTTTTCTGTTGAACTCAAATAATTAGTCTACCTTCAGCTTTTTCTTTCCTAAGCATATAGAGCAACCAACTAGTTCTCTGTGATCAAGTTTAACCAACTACCACCAGATTAAGATTGTATCGCCTTCCAAAATTGGTAAGTGACAAATCCAATGACAATATATTTTTGGTTAAATTATTAAATAATTCCTATTACTCTATAAATGACACTTTTTTATTGTCCTCCCCTGTGTGCAGTTCTATTTAATTTCTTATGTAGCCATAAAAATCTCCTTTATTCAGATCACTGACTTCCTTGATGCATCTTAGTACATACATATGTGTATATACCCGTCAAAAAATATATATGTGTACGTGTGTATAGCACTGAAACCACAATGACTATAAAGAAGTGCCAAATTGAAAAATACAAGTACATAAATCTCCAAACCCTAGTAACAACAATCTTCGTCTAAACATCTTATCAGAATATTTAAATCTAGATCTTGTTAATAGTGATTAGTGAATCGTATTACCTTTTGCCAACAAGAAACACATGTGCTAATCCTTCTTGCATTAAAACCACAGCTAGATCAGCACTTGCAGCAGGATCTGAAATTTAGAGGAGGAAGCATTGTAGATAATTATAAAAAAGTTAAGAAAAGCCAGTCACATTTTTAAGCCTAAAAAAAATACCAACTCAAGATCATTAAACATTAGAAAATTTAAATATAAGCTTCAGATAAATGTGGTCCCAAAAGATGTCAATGGGTTAGATACTCCATGGGTTAAGACCTAGCACATGTCCTCAGCCAAGTTTAGGACCCACCCTAATGATCAACTGGGCAGGCCTCAGCTTAAGTTCTGAAGCCACCAAAAATGACAGGAAGATGATCCTTGTGTGGTTCAGGCCCAATCCATTCTGAGGATACTCTATATGCAAAATTATGTTACCAAAGTACGATTAAAAACATTTAAAATTACATGTACATATATTTGTGATACCAAAATACTTAACTATATATATATGAAAATGATATACATTACATTCAAATGTGTAGAGCTTACACAAAAGAATATATGAAGTTATTTACTGATTTATAATAAATACATTCTGAAACCTTGAAGAGAAATGATGTGTAACAAAGAATTATTTTTAATAACATATATAGGGTTTACACCATTTCCAACATGATTGTATCAATGGGGTCACACCAATATACTTCTGTAAATTATCACCGACTGTGTCAGCCTTAACTATCAAAGCCCATTATGAGCCATGCCCATCTTGAAGTTTAATGGGATGAGTAAAGGCTGGCCAGTCTAGCTTCAACCAAGCCTAAATGTTAGACCAGCTTCACTTCAATATCACGGCCAACTAATTTTACGACATGGAAAAAAATATGAACAAAAACATAAATAAATGATGATTGAAACTTGGTATGCTCTCAGTTTTAATAACTTGAGAATCATAAGATGTTACTAAATATAAAAGACAGCATACCGGAGGCCTGATGAAGCACATCTAATGCCAATGAGTCCCACACATCCTAAATATTTGACATGAAACAATTTTAAGGTTAGTACTGCACTAGAAAACAAAGCTAAAAAGGAAGAAATCAATGCATCATATACACATGCAACCACTTCAAATTCACCATTAGGCAAATTAAATACTGATATAATGTGGCCAAAGCAATACAAGAAATATTATTAAAAAAAAGTAACAAATAAGTCTGTTGATATGAATATATGCAACTAATACAAGAAGGCTTGTCTAAGAGATTAAAGTATAGGACTCCAAGACCTGAATTATTGCTTAGTGAACAACAGAAATATCTGTGTCAAACATTGCTAGCCCTAATTGGTGAACCCCTCCTATTTACCACTCAAATGCACATAGTGGCACCTTAGCATCCATGAGATCCACCTATAGAAAGACTAAGAATGAACATGTCACTTAATAGCATCCCTTCTCTCCTCTTTTGAAGATTGACTTGTTACTATTTACTACCAATATCCATGGGATCTGAAGGAAGGGCTCTCTCCATCACCTAAATCCCCAATGTCTCAAATCTATTCTCAAAAGCACCAAAAAGTAAAAGAACCAAGGTCATTACCGGCCTCAATCAGAGAACATACTTATAACCAAAATAATGTGCTCCTACAATCACTACTAAAAAAAATAAAACCAAACTGTATATTTTCAACCTATTGCTACAAATCGGTAACAAAATGTCTAAAACTTTTTATGTCCTTGCAAAAGCGATTACAAACTATACAAGGTTCAATCTTCAACAAATATATAAGTAACACTGGCCCACTTTGAGTTGCTGAACTATACATTTCAAATAAACTATATGTATTCCTTATGCTAACTATGTGTTTTTTCAATCGTTCATCATAAAAGAATCAATTTATTCACTAACAAAATTCAAATTTGCATGAAAAGGATCACATATTGACAACCTAAGAAACACGTTACATAGAGATTTATATCTACTGTTCACCAGTGAACATTGTCCTGCACAGCTGTTATTAATATATATTCTTTTCAATAGAATTATCAACAAAATAAAATCCTCAATTGATGGTGCAAATCAGTGGTAAGACTAAAATTTTAGAGAAGTTACCATTGTCTATGCAAATGGAATAAATTAAAAGAGAACAATAATGATGCAGAAGCATAGAAATTGGATGACCATGGATGGGCCTCTTTGCCAATTCTAGTAGAGTAGTTTATTTTCCTGTTATTTATTTATTTTAGAAGTGTTAATTAGTGGTAATTTCGTAATAAAGCCAATAGTGCCATGACTAGTTTAGTTTTTTTGGGTTTTTAATTGTAATCTCGTTTTTCTCTTTGGATCCAGTTTTTCTATGGCCAAAACTTGACTTTTTGGCTTGATTTTGGTGTTTTTAGATGGGTTATTTAGTTAGACCAAGATTGCGTAAATCCGAGATGATTTGGGAAAGTTATGACCAAATTACTAAGGGGTGGTCACTAAAAACAAGAATAGTGTTTTTTAATAAGTCTTAAGTTTGTGAATTTTTAATTTTTAGAAAACTTGGCTAACATGTTTAGGATTTTAAGAAGTTTTGTGGAGGATATTTTAGGAAATTATTTGAGATTTTGTGGAGCCCAATAACTTGGTCAATAAGCCAAATATTGTGTCAACCAAGATTTTTTTTTCTTTTTTCTTTAGAAGTCTTTTTTATTTGACAAGTTTATTTTGTTAGATGATCTAGATTCTAGATCATCTAACAGTTGAAGAAGACACGTGTGTGTTGAAATGGTTGTGATATCCCAAGTTTTCTCAACTCCTCACATGAGGTGAATATTCTATCATCTCTCTCTCTTCTCTTCTCTCTTCTTCTCTCTTGTTTATCTTTTTTCTATGCTTAATTTCTCTTCTCAAGACATATCCTACATCAGTTCTTTTATCATATCCTTAGAATAGTATTAATAAGATTCTCCCGAGATTTTCTCAACACATTAGATATGAGCCAAGTAAAGGTGAAAATATTAGATTCTAGAAGGACTTGTGATGGGGGTAAAGTTCCTTTGTGCCAATAATTCAATCAGATAAACACCTTGTCCCGTAAGAAAGGTATGAACACCTTGAAATTTCATTCTATTTTCCAATCCTTCATTTGACATGACTTAGGATTCAGGTCTTCGTCCGGGGCTAAGAGACTCTTAAGCTCGAGGAGATCGCATCTCTCACCTCCTTTCTATTTGAAATCTTCATTGGTCCCACCATTCTAGATTCCTACATTTGGTCCCTATCGACGTCTGGATCTTCCTCTTATCTGAAGTCTTCAATAGTTCCACTATTCTAGATTCCTGCATTTGGTCCCTATCCACCTTTGGATGTTCCTCTCATTGCTAGGAACTACTCCCTTTGCACCCCAAATTAGACAATCATCACAGCCTTTGCACCCCAAATTAGACAATCATCACAGCCTTTGCACCCCAAATTAGACAATCATCAC
>JAOXJP010281025.1:0-19491 GCA_025762735.1 Platanus orientalis | reverse complement strand
TCACTCAGTGTGTGTGTAGCTTTAAGAATGGATCTATCTGTTGTGGACATGCATTTATTTGTCATTATGTGTACTGTGTGGTTAACTGTAGTTGTTTTACTAGGAAAAATTGCTATACAGCTTAATTTTTAATATTTTGGCCCGTTAATGGAGGTATCAATGCAAATTGTTATTGTTATTATTATTCTTTTTGAAACATATTATAATTGCTGTTGCTGCTGTTATTGATCTTTTTATTATTATCGTCGTTATCATTACCATCATCATTGTAGAAACTTTGCTTCCCCTGATGAAACTTCTGTTTTATTTTTTGTTGATAAAATACACACACACACACGCACACAGTGATGGGAACTCCACTGTTGACCCCTCATGAAACTTAAAAAGCTCTTTTTCGTAGCTGTTAGTGTGTGCATTTTTTCCCTTGTCAGTTCACATAATTAGAGGAAGGACAGTGAGTTATGTTCCAGAAATCATTTAAATTGTCTTGTCTTGATTTTTGGAGTGTTTGTAGAATCTAGTAGTTATACATAGGGTTTTTATTCTTGGTATTGTTTTTAAGGTATATTTGGTGTTGCAATCGATTCAACTTATGAGTGTGCAACCCAGATGAACTGCATTAATGTTCTCTATATGAAAGTATGAAACAAGAATACCAAATAACGGTGAAAAGTATTAATGAAATGATGTAGAAGATAATTTATGCGATGCAATTAAACACAAATTTAAATTTCTGATAACATTGGAGTCTGCTTCAGATTGTAAGGATTTGGACTCTGGGTTATATCAATTCTTCTAGATTTATGGGGTTACACTATACTTTCTATTCTCTATAAAATATTTGGCCATTGTTGACATACGAAAGTAGCCTCCTCTTCTTTGCCAAAAAAAGAAGAAGAAAATAGCCTCCTCTTTCCTTGTCTGTCATCTTGTCATGTGCTGATTGGACTGTTAAGACTTCTCTCCATTTACAAATGGATGTGATTATAACTCATCGTTTTGAACCTTAATTAAAGGCAGATACCCAGTCCATGGCCGATGTGGTTGTGTGGTCTCCTCCAGGTAAACAATTGCCTTGTCTTCAGCTGCCCATGTAGTAGATGTCTTCAGCTGCCCATGTAGTAGACCTCGCGAAAACAGTTATTACAGTTAAGTTTGCTGAGTCGAGACGTGCTATGCAGACTTCAATGCGTTACCACCTAGTGGTCGAAGGGAGTAGGGAGATAATAGGCTCAAAAGATTTCTGTCAAAGGGAATTCAATTCAAGGAGGCAGAGGTGGTAATGCCCATGAGAAGACAGATTGGATCTTAGTTTTTAAATTTTATTAGCTTTGAAGCTAGGCACATCTACTGGTTATATATTTTTATTCGTGTGTTTTAAGGGTCGTCTAATATGGAAATCTCGGGATCAGTAATCTGTCTGTCAGTAGGCAATCGGATGATGATAACAAGTTAAGAACTAACAAGGAAAGTTCTTTCAAGGTTATGGAATTTAAAGTGTTGATTTCTTTCGTTAAATCTGGATTTGTCAACAATCACAATAGAGAAATGGTTCCTAGCAACTTGTAAGAAGCAATAGAGCTTTCAAACTGGTTTTAAAATGTAGTAAATCACATATTGACTTCACACAGTCCATTTATGATGATGTAGGATACTGATTTTATTTTTATCTTGTTATAAGGCTTATACCTTTTTCTTAATCAAATAAAGCCCACTTGGAAAAACTAACTTACATTGCACATGAATCTAAAATAAAGGATGTGTAGTCAGAGGAAGTTTGAAAAAAGTTTGGATACATACAGTCTCATACCCTGTTCATTACGCATACACTGAAGGGGACAATTGCAATTGTTGTTTATGTGGATCATATACTGGTCATTGAAGATGATTCGGAAGAAGTACTAAGGTTGAAATCCCATATTGGTGATGAGTTTGAGGTGGAAGATTTGGAAGCATTACAGTATTTCATGGGAATCGAAGTTGTATGTTCAAGGAAAGATATCTTCATTTTTCAAGGAAAATATATTCTAGATTTGTTGACAGAGACTGGGTTATTAGGCGTTAGACTTGTAGAGATTCCTGTTGAAGTAAATCATGTGCTAAATAATTGGGATGGAAGACCCCTAATTGATGTTGGGAGATACCAAAGATTTGTTGGGAAACTCATTTACCTTGCTCTTACGAGGCCTGATATTGCATTTGCAGTTGGACTAGTTGACTAGTTCATGCATACTCCAAAAACACCCCATTTGGAGGCTACCTTTCGAATTCTCAGGTTAGTGCTCTTTTGTAGGTGAGAATCTTGTGACATGAAGGAGTAAGAAGTAATCTGTTATAGCTAGATCTAGTGCAGAAACAGAATATTGATCCATGGTACATGGTGTATGTGAGGCTCTATCGTTGAGAACGTTATGTGAGGTTCTATACTTCTATGGTTGAGATCGTTACTTGAGGAGATGGGATTTGACGTTCAGGTTCCTATGAACTTATATTGTGTGAATGCTGCAATTAATATCTCACGCAATCCTGTGTAGCATGATCGTACCAAACACATTGAGGTGGAATGACACTTTATCCGTGACATTATTGTGTGGACTGATTTGTACCACGTTTGTCACTATAGAACAACAAGTGGTTGATGTTTTGAACAAGGGAGTTAACTAGTGCTTGACTTCAAGACATTATTAGCAAGTTGGGCATGTTTGATATCCACGCTCCAACTCAAGGGGGAGTGTTGAAGGAGTGGGGTCACATCAATGTAAGGGTATAAGTGTCAAGATATGTGCAAGGATTATTTCTTGTATTTATAAGGGATACTGTTGATATTTTGCCAATTTATCTCATATATATATATATTAAATCCAAATGTATGAGAGACATTACACTCTCATATGATTGCCCTAAGTTTTTCACTCTTCTACTACTACTTCTAATCTTCTACATACAGCAGAATATAGAAAGTTATTTCATCTCAGCATCGACTGGTCTGATCTTGTACAGTTCTTTAAATTATGATTGTGACTATCTTAAATCTGTTGGTATACGGCTTGGATTTTATACGCTGACCCCTAACCTCCTCTAACCTCTGCCAATAGTCAAACGGGTGGAAACATCAGCGCTGAGAGTGATTTTCACTTTTTGGGAGCGAGTGTAAATCACTTCTGACGCTGAAGTGGCTGCCCCTTGACCTTGGCGTTTTCTACGTCGAGTGTAGAAAAGCCTCGCTGGTTGGTATATAGTAGGCTTTTGAGGTACCTGACCTGAAACTATTAATTAAATGTCTAGAGGCTTTTCTTTTTCTTTTTATCTGCCCATTTTCTTATCTGTAATTCATTAGTTTATTTCTTATTTAATGATTTCTTGATCCAGGGTAACAATGCTTTCAAAGATAAACAATGGCAGAAAGCTATTGGCTTCTATACAGAAGCAATCAAACTCAGTGGCAAGAATGCAACATACTATAGTAACAGGGCTGCAGCTTATCTGGAGCTGGGGAGGTATTGTTATCTTCTTGCAGTTTTCTGCTTCAACTCTTATTGTATTGTCTATGCTGTTCATTTCCATTTTGTTCATCCAGCTTTCTCCAAGCTGAGGCAGATTGCAGCACAGCTATCAGTCTTGATAAAAAGGTAGGTTTTCTTGTTTCCAAATATTTGGATTCCTTGTGTGTTATCATTTGATCCTCTAATATTTTGGGCCATGCATGGAACTATTGTTATGAAGTTTGCGTGTTCTAAAATTTTGGGGTTTGAATACTAAAGTAATTACCATTGTTTAATTTCTAGAACGGTTGTTAGAGGAATTGAATGCAGGAAAAGTAGAACTATAAATACAAAGTGTTTTTAGTTCTGGAACCATCTTTAAAAAGCCAGATCCCCGCAGCCTGGAGCAATTATGGTTGTGGTCTTATGGACAAGACAGTTCATGTGTGTGGATGCAGGGGGACAGACCCACCATACCTCTGCATAAGATTTATTCCAACTAGGGCATCTGATATGACAGTAATAGTACAAGTAGTATTAGTACTATCTGATAATAGTACTAATGGTACTATCCCCATCTGTCTAGGGGATAAGTGAGGCTTAGGGCGAAAGACTTTGGTTGTTGGACAAGGCTAAGGGGTTCTCTGTTAGCCTGAAGCGATTTGTAGTTGATCTGATACTTGAAAATGATCTACAAGTACAAGAAACACATGCTGGACCAAAACTATATAAAAAAAAGTGGTGCTTGGTAGCCTAAATTTAGAAATCAATACATTTTATGCTTGAATAAATATCCGTACTTTACTTTAATGCATGAAAGTTTACAATCATATTGTCATGAATACTGTTATAATTGCTAAATTGAGCTGGAACATTTGTTTTTTTTTTTGTTTTAAGAAAAACTTTTTCCTGCTGTTGTATAAATGATGATTGAGAATCTTTTATTGGTGGTTTTCTTAAAATGGGCATTTGGAGTACATATGAACTTTGAAATTTTGCGTCCTTGCTTCTTGTTACTGCAGAATGTGAAGGCCTACTTACGAAGAGGAACAGCACGGGAGATGCTTGGTTATTATAAGGAAGCTATTGAAGGTAAGAATGCAGTTGTGCCTCTATTATGGGTCTTTTGTTGGTGTAGGTCATCCCATTTGGCTGGTCCCTATTGTTGAGTTCCAGGGACGTGAGGATTGAATGCTCAGATCATACTTGAATTTATGGAGGAAACATGAGACTTAAAATGGGTGCAGGGTAATTTGAAGATGGGGTTGGAAGGAAATATCAATACCTACAATGCTTAATTGCATTATTCATAAGTAACTTAATTGGATCAGGTGTGGGACACATTGGATCCCCAAAAGATGTTGACATGAACAATGCTTCTTGAACCTTTACCCTTGGACATCTTATGAAACTGTCTAATCAAATCTCCTAAATTTGTATGTGATGATATATTTATTTTTTTCTTACAGATTTCAGATACGCACTTGTTCTAGAGCCTACCAACAAGAGAGCATCCCTTGCTGCTGACAGATTAAATAAGTTATTTCAGTAAAATTTAAAGAGTAAGGAAGTTTCTGGGAGGATCAGACTTCTCAGATGAAGTCTTGCATTCAATTTCTTGTTTACCCCTGTGCGCTCAAATGGACCTCTTTAAACCGCTGTTGATTGCAACACCTCTCTAGAGCCTCACATGAACAAGATGTTTCTTTCTTGAGCAGGCAATTTTGAAGGATTCAAATGTAATTGCTTGCTTTATCCGGATGACATCTTTAGCAGCCATCATTAGTTATTTTGTGGTTTTCAGGGTTTGTAAGTGTATAATTCAATTTTGTTTTCCTCAATATTTGACCTTGAAGTGTAATTCAAGTGTTGGGCTTATCTTTTATGCATTTGACGTTGATTCAATTGTCCTAAAGTCTGAGAACTAGTACAAATTAGACTTTAGCGATCATGGAGGTTACATGTATTTTGAGGATATTCAAATATAAGCTTTCGCTTTTGTCTACCTATAATTTCCACCCATTCTTGGGTAGAATAATTGGCTTTTTGGCCATCCGTTTTTCTCTGCCTATCTGGCTGCATGATTGCAAGGATTGTCAAGCGTTACAGCTCTTGGCATCGTTATGAATCCAGATCTTGAGATAACTTTTGTGGAGGGGTAGCATAATCCGTTCTCTGCCTATCTGGCTGCATGATTGCCATTTTTTTTTTTTTTTGGTGTATTTTTTTGGGAGGGGGTTAAAGAAACCCATCTGAGATGAGAGCCTCCATTCCTGCTACTACATAGATACGTGTTGGGGCGAGACATGGTATGATTTGCACCTTGTCAAGTTTGCTCGAGTTCAAAACCATATGATCCTTTGGGTTGGATAAGCTGTGGACATAGATTTTACAGTCCCAAATTGTAGTGTTAATGGAATGCATTAAGCATTGCATCTTTTGTCACCCTTAGATCATGCCCACGCTTGGAAAGTTAAAAATATATCGATAGCTGATGGAGGTTCGAATATGTAGAGCTTTTGTGTTTTTTCAAGTGCTTTTTTTTTTTTTTTTTTTTTTTTGTGGTACTTTCATGGCTGGGTTCTTTATCAAATCAATACTCATCACCTGCTTATGTCTGCATTTTGTTCATCACTGTGGTCAATGATAAGGGGATTTCAGACAGATGATTTGGCAATTTGATTGGCCATCACCTTAAGGTGTCATTTCAATAGATAGGTGCGATTTGGCAGTAATTCAAATAGCACCTACAAATTGGTGCATGTGTTACCTAAGCATAGACCTTGGATCACTTTATTTAAATCTTCAGGTTTGTTATGTTGAGAATTTCATTTTGGGAAACATTTGTTATATGGGATGTATTTATCCTTCTCTTCCGTGGGTGAGAGAATCCTAAATCAACTTTGTATTTGCTTTTGTGGTAGTAGCCAAGCTGAGTGAAATTGTTTATCCTTGTCAATATGTTGAATGGTTCTTGTGTTTTCTTCGCAGTGGTGTTCTCTTCACTTTGCATTGCAACAATAGAAAAATGGGTTTAGTCAAGTTGAATACATAGGCAATGTTTGGTGTGGAAGTGCAGAAATCTTTGCGCGTGTGCAAGTTCTTCGTTTTATTGTCAAAGTAAATTTACTCGATCACAATACCATCGAGAGTCAAGAACTTAAAAGTGTTATTTTATCAGTGCAAATGGTAATGAGGAGATCAACCTAGTGCTCAGCCTGGGGGAGGGATGATAGACTCTTCAAGAGTCTCATATATCTAGCATGTTATTAGGAGAGAATCATTTACAGTTAGAACTCCTCTACAGTTACAATCGGGCCAATCACAGCCACGAAGGTCGGCAGTTTTTTTTGTTTTTTTGTTTTTTGTTTTTTCTTGTGAGATCTGAATTCAAACTTAAGTTAAATCGAACTGTAGACAATCCTCCCTTTATTAGAAGAGGTGTATGGTTTGATCGTTGAGATGGACCAACCTACTAATGATGTATAGGTTTGTCTTTAAAGCGTTCATTTGCACTTGACATCTTCAAACTTTGTGTAAAGATAACTTGCTTGCTGTTAGTATTTAGACAATTTCAAAAAATGTTTGTAATGAACTGGCAGCAAGCCAGAAATCATCCGGAGGATTTGGTAAGACCACCTGAGGTCAGCTTAAGGTGAGACCGACATCAGGGGTCAACACATCAGTGCCAAAAAGTGAAAAGCATCTGCCAAAAAGTATCACTTTTTTAGTGCTGATGTGTTGGCCCCTAATGTCAGTCTCACCTTAGGATCAATTTTTTATTTTATTTTATTATGAATACCTTAGGCTCACTTTAGGAGTCGTACCAAAGCCAAGGCGCAAAAATCATATCTAATAGTGATAAAGTTCTTTGGGATGTGAATTGTTTAGGACCAAGAATTAAGAAAAAAAATTATTGCCATTATTGATCATAACTTCTTTGTCAATATTCTCTAATTTTTTTTTCCCTCATACCGTGCAAGAGTAGGAAATAGATGAATAACTTGAGGTGGCCCTAATGACTCTTACACCTATATTGGTTAGAGGGACAAGAAAGGAGCCATAACTGTTGGGTTTTTAGCAAGTTACCAATCAAAAGTAAATTTCCCACATGAGTTGGTTTCCATTTCCAATTAGGAGAAATAGGAAACATGTGGGTGCTCTTTCCATGAGCCCCACATCTCCTAATATCTCCATCCATGAGATATGTGAAATAAGGGGTTGATTGTTCCCTTAGTCTTTTTTTTGGGTTTCTTCACAGGGAGAAAAATGGATTTTCTTTTAGTTGTGTGAGAATGTATAAAAATGAAGTTTTTTTACAAGATTAAGAGAAGTGAGCGAGAAGAGTGTAACAGGGTTAAGGGTTTTGGGTTTTAGGACAAGAACTCGAATAAAAAGTTTTGTACATCTTTTACTTTTCTTAAAGTAAAGAATAGATTTATCTATAGATGTATTCTTGTATGCATTCGTTGATTTTTTTTTTATGCTTTTGCATTGGTTATTGTATAGATTGTGCATGATTTAGACTTATCTCTCATCAAATAAAATATCAAGGCTGTTTCTGCTACATCAATAATAACAATAACAAGAATAATAATCGACATCAAAGTCAAATGATCAAAATTTCAATTCACATGGTGGGGGATTAACATTTTGCATTATTTTTCCAGTATCTAAACAACTTTATACTAAACCAAATGTGCATTAACAAAAAAAAAAAAAGCACATTTTAAACTTGAAGTTTCTACCCCTTAAGTCTCAAATTATAATTATTTTAATTAATTGATTTTAGTAAAAAAATGAAGGAAAAGAAAATATGAGCAAAAGGATCAAAAGGAGAAAAAGCCATCCTGAAAAGTGAAGGATAGAGAAGCATTTTTTTAGGAAAAAAAGTACATACCAAAAAAGAAGGGTGTATTAGTGTTAAAACCATAAAAAATAATATTCAAATGAAATAATCGTACCTAAAAAAAGGCACCAAATTTAAAAGGGCTGGGATTACATACGGAAGTTTGCTTTTCCTGATGTATTAGGATGACATCAGGGGGCTGAATATCAGTACCCAAAAGTGACTTTCACTTTTTGAGGGGTGCTGATCACTTCTCAGTACGTTTTCACCCCTTAATGCCATCCTAATATATCAGGAAAAGCAGATTTCCGTATACAATCTTTCCCGAATTTAAAAGGTTTAATTAAATAATGCTCTCATGGACATGTACAGTCTACCCCCGAAACTAAGAAAAATACCGTAGACCCGCTGCCAAAAGATCATGGTCACAAAAGTTAGTGGATGAATGGTTTTACCAAATTTTACCCATTGTCTAATATCATATATTTTGCAATAAAAATGTATTTCCTTGAATACGTAAAGGTCCAATCTGGTTGCCTTGAATTGTATAGAAAAGAAAAACAAGAAAATCCTACAAGTAATGAGAAGAATCATGAGAAAACCAACTTTTCATGGAACCAGACAGCTTAAAAAGATTTTTCTAGAAAGTTTTGTCACGAGAAAACCTTTTCATGGCAACCCTACCTTCTACCCCGATTTGGGTAGAAGTGATTGCTTGAAACCCTAGTACTACCACATACTCATCTGTAGATCTCTCAAACCCTAACCCTAATGATTACCCTAAATTCTAATAGCAGATCTCTTCTTCTCAATTCAGCCATGATGCCTGGTGAAGAAAAGACTGTGGCTGTTGAATCAATTGTTGATTCGATCTTGAACGACTCCTGGCCAAAGAAAAACCTACGGTAAAAGTTAGGAAGACGAAGAAAGCCAAAGCTCCAAAAGAGCCGAAAGCTAAGAAGCTGACCGGTCGGAGGAAGCCTAGGGCTCCATTTGCACATCCTCCATACATCGAGATAAGTTGCGGGAGAGAAGGTTTAGAGTTGAGCATAGCTCAGGTGACTAGATCGTGGTGACAACAATATCGGTGACGCCGCCGCTAGTTCCATTCGGCATGGTTTTTTCAGGGGGTCTATTGGTAGTCCACTCCTCGGCCTAGAAAATTTAAGGTTGCCAACGATATCCACCAAGCGCATGTTAAAGGGCCACTATCTGCTTAATTAAAGCTCATCCTTGTCATTTGTCATTGGCTTACTTGTCTATTCGTGGCCATCATCTAAACCCGGTCATCGAGGAAGGCTAACGAATCCTGGTCCTAGAAACAAACCGCCTTCTAGTAGTTGGATTTGATTAATTTATATTATATATAAAAGACTGAAATGCGTGATTATATAAACAACAAATATTTATTTTATTTAAATAAAATAGTTGAAAATAAAATGAATATAACAATTTACTTGATTGGATGAATTGAAAAAATCAGAACCGAAATTAATGAAGTCTAGTGTTTGACATTATTCTTAAGTTAGATTTCACCTTTTGTAGTGGTGTTTATGAATTTTTTGGACGTATGTTTCTCATGATATAATGATTGAATACACACAGAAGAAACACTACAATTTATGTGTTTGACGAACCAAATTTGTGTTATACTTTATTTTTTTACGAAAACTTTACGATGCTTATGCTTAATTCGGATTTCTCATGCATGAAACGAAGAAGGGATGAAATATTTATAGACTATTCATGTCTATTCGGAAAAGACATAGAAACACAACTTTATGACTGTTTGAACAGACACGAAAACAAAATAATGCAATTGAGTAGTCATATTTATATTTATTTGAAATAAAAGGGTAAAATGAACGATTTAATAATCACATTTATTTACGACTGTTTGAACAGACACAAAAACAAAAGGGTGCAATCGAGTAGTCATATTTATGTTTGTTCGGAACAAACAAAAGAGTAAAATGGATGATTTAATAGTCACATTTATGACTGTTTGATTTGGAACAGTCATTATGGTAAAAAGGTAAAATATGCGAATAGACATACTCCATAAGTTAACCGTTTTGAGAAAAATAAAAATAAAAATAATAAATTATTTTATTTTATTCTCATAGACCCAAACCCAACTTGGTGCGTGTGTGTGTTTGGACTTAACCCATGTTAGCTAAGTTCTTCCCCTTCTACAAAATTGTGGTGTCTATTGGAGCCCAAGTTTATATCTAAGGCTATATCATATGAACCTCCAAACTTTTCTGAACTAACCAATGTGAAACTATTCAAGTTTTATATCCTTTAACCAGTGTTCAACAGGGCATTTTTGAAAACAATTTATCATTCATCCATTAACAGTTTTGAACAACCAGCCATATGATGTTATTCTTTTTATTGAGGTGAACATTAACTTATGTAGACTCACCTCAAATATCTTATGAATCCCTTTTTTAATTTGGCTCAAAGATGATCAACTAGTCATACTTCAAAATCTGACCACAATCAAAATCGTTTCTAACAGATCTCACATGTGATAGTGTAATGGATAATTTGAAGGAGGATAACATAATTGGTAAAGGATGTGTTGGGATCGTTAACGAGGGCATGATGCCGAATGTTGATCAAGTCAATGTGGAAAGGATTTCAGCGATGAGCCGAGGTTAAGTGGATTGTGGAGTGATATGGAAGGCAGCAGTGGAAGACGTAGTTTCGGGTTTAAATAAAAAAATTTTGGTCACATGACTCGTTTGATTAACTATCAATGACGAACATCTGGATCTGTGCTGGTCAAGGTAAGCTCATGGTATTTTTCATTGTTCATGGAGCGATCTATATATTGTCAGATAGTGGCGGCATTATATAATTAACCCAATTAAAAAACACATCACATGTTTTTTTGGTAACCCAGGAAAAAGACCGGTTGCTATACAAATGTCAAAACACGAAAACTTATAATAAAATGATGCTTTCATTTTCAGCCTGGAATGCTTGTTCTAATAAGATTACACTGAACACACGACACCGTGCCTCACTAAGGTACGTACACTGACGTCTACTGTAGCTTAACACCTTTTTTCTTGAATATAAACTACATTTTTCTATTGAGAAAAGAAGGAATTAACAGTATCCAGTGCCTACAGCCAGACTGGCAAAAGGGTAGCTTGAGATTTGCCTGGGCAAGTTAATGATGCAGCTTAACATCTTATCTATATACGCTAAAATAATGGGTTCTTTACTTGGACAACCCATATAAAATTTATTTCGTTTTTATAATAACTTTAGAAAGTGCCACATAGACAACCCATTTTTCTCTTTTTCTTCTCGTTCAATTTTATTTATTCTTACGAGGGTTTTCACCTTCTTGGTTATGATTATAATGTTCCTTCCTATCTATAGGAATGAATTAAAACACATAAAAAAGGTTGTTAAAGACGTTCGGAAAAAAACGAAGATCACTCTCTTGGATGAAGCCAAATACCCAATAGGGCTCAACTCTCATGTAGAAGATATATTACCACCCTTAGCAAGATGAAAACTATGGATCTTCTTCAAAGAAAGGGCCCTTACATTGCATTATCCCCTTCTATGTGCGCTTTATCCAAAGCAGACGAGGAGACGGGTAAGCATATTATGACCCACTGCTCTTTTTCTGTCAAATTTGGTTCCATTTCATATATCAGATTCGGTTAACATGGGTTATGCTTGATGACTTGCTCTCTCTCATCTTTCAAGGGAGGGTTACGTTCTCTAACAAAAGGGCTAGAATTTTTTTGGATGACTTTATTATATGGTATTTGCTAGGGCATTTGGAAAGAATGGAATAGAAGGCTTTTTGAAGGTGTGGAGAAATCTTATGTTAAGACAATTGATTCAATTATTTTTGAGGTCGCCTCTTGGGCTAAAGCATCTCCTGAGTTCAAAGGTTTTTCCTTTAGTGATGTGTATCGAGATTGAGTTTCTAGTCTTTTCTATGTGGGCTGATTGTTGTGTATTGCAGGCCCTTTGTTTCTTCCTTAGGCTGTGTTTCTTTGTGTTTTATTTTTTTGTTTGTCTTTAATAAATTCTTATTCATAAAAAAAGATATATTTTCATTAATTAATTCATCTTTTGATTTTGAGTGTGTTGGGATATGTGGCATGACTGGAATTGGAAAGACAACTATGGCGAAGGCTGTCTACAACCAAACCACCCAGGACAACCGAATCCCTAAGGAATTTGTTGACAATAGCTTTATTGCTAATGTTAGAGAGCAAGGTTCAACATACGGTGGTCTAGTTTTCTTGCAAAATACTCTTCTAAATGATATCTTCAAAACACAAGGCCATCTTTATATACGCCACATTGATGAAGGAAAAACAATCATAAAAACTGATGATACCTGTGATCGGTTCATTGAGATGGCCGCCTGGTCATTCTCCTCTAGGGGCTCCTAGAAGTATTCACCTGCAAACAACAAGTGTGGAGCACTGGTATGGCACTGGCCTCCGCCACTCTGATGATCAAGTCAGTCTTTTTGGGTCTATTAGCTCTATCTTTTTCGTTGGATGTTTTTCCCCTTTATACTAGGGTCTTAGCCAGTTAAAAGGTCGTGGGCTTTACTTGTTAGGAATATTCTTTGAGTTTGTTAGAAGGTTGGCATAGATCACATGTGGCGGCATGGTATAAGTTGAGTCTCTGCATTGTCCATAGCTCGTAACTATATCTTAATCTTGGCAACAGTCGATTTCATCATGCATGTATGAGCCATTCTTTCTCTCAATTGGTTGTTTGGAGTTTTATAGACTTGATTGGTTACCTAATGCTTGGTTTGTGACTTGGCATTTCTTTATTCATTTGACGCTCGGTTGACAATTTGGGATCCTAATGGTGGCTTGGTGCTTGGTTTGGGCTATAATTGCTTTAACCTAGATGGGTTGCTCAGTCGATTGTCTTGGGATAAATACGTCATCGTCATCTGCCCTCATTCCCTAGCCCGTCAGAATGCTTGGGCATTAGGAATTTAAAAAGTCGCTCGAGACGATAGGCGTGTTGTTGTTTTGGTTTTAGCTTTATCGAGCCCTGCGCTATCATTAATGCTTTCGTATGGTCCATCACGTCCGCTGTCATTTCTCTCTCAAATGACATGCTCATCGGACAACGAGGATTATTGTGGACGATCTAACGATTGGGGCATGATGGGGTGGCCTATAAAGATAACTTGTTTTCCTTTGATCCAATCATTCCATGTTTGAGGTTTTTGCATCTTTGAAATTTTTGCTCTCCTGTCACCTACGTTTGAAGTCACTTTAGAGGGGATTGGTTGTTTCACTTGCCCGAAGGTACACCATTTATTTATTCACTTTAATTTACCTTACTTTTTAGTTTAGTTTTTTTTTTTTTTTTTGCATTCGTTTGCTTCTTTCCTCCATTTTTTTAGGTTTTTGATCATTCCACCCTTGATCCCACTAAAGCCCTTTTGGGCTTCCACTTAACCCATCTTTGCTTCTTTCTCAGGATGTGTCAATGTTCGCCTAACTTGAGTGTTATTCCGATTGAGCTTTCCTTCCCCGATTAGACTCTTAACGAACTCCTCGGTCGGCGTCATCTATGCCCTTAGTCGTATGAGTACCAATTCTGAGTCTTCTGAGTTCGTCATGGTCGTGGACTGTAACCTTGTTAGGGAAGACACCCGCGAGTCAGCTTGGCCGTCAAAGCCATCTAGGTGGTCTCGTTTTGCCGATCTTCCATACGCTACCGATAGAGTTTCATCCACGGTGTCTAACTATAGACTTGGGGATTTTTATCACTTTTTTCAAATTCCTCACAAGTTAAACTGAGAGTTCCCGCCTCAGGCGAGTGGGCTTGTGCTTGTTGCCCTAATGAAGTCTGTATTTACAAGTAAGCATTGGAGGCGAGTTTTCGTTTACCAATCTCCTTGTTCATTCGTCAACTGTTATCTCATCTTCACCTTGTCCAGGGTCAGATCATGCCCAATGGATGGAGGATCTTGATTGTTTGCATGATGTTGTGGCCTGCTTGTAGCGGTGGTCGGGACCACCTGACGATTCCCAAGTTCCTTTACTGCTATAAGGTAGTGAAACTTTTTCTTGGGTTGGTGGTATTTTATAGCTCCAACCCCTGATTGAGCCTTAATTACTGGTTTTCCGACTTCGAATAGGGGTTGAAATATGAGGTTCTTCTTCATCTTCGGGGATGAATGAGAATCTAGCCCTTAGAAAAAGCCATCCGACCGAGCCTTTAGCATCCTCAAGATATGGGAGAGTCTCATAAAGTAGGTAATTCTTTCGTTACTTTCATCCTTCTTTGTTTTCTTCAGTCTCGATTTGCCAAACGTGATTTTAACATTTAATTATTATTTTATTTTTTGTAGTTTTGGCTGAGTTACTGTTGTCCGAGGCAGAGTTGTTCAAGTTGGATCGTGTCTTCGCCCATTCTGTTAGGGATTACCCTTTATTGGTAAATCCAGAGTCCTTGTCTCTATACCTATTTGGTACCGAGCCCTCCCTCACCCGAGCCTACCGAGAGCACCGTTCCCCTAGTAGGTTGTAGTCTATTTTTTATTTTTTTTACCTTGAGCATATCATTTTTCAATGCATTTTCATGTTGATATTTTGTTATGGCCCTAACATGTTTGGTACACTAGTGTCCTCAGACATGTCTACTTGACCGTCTAAAGCAGCCTTGGCGAGGGTCTCAGCGAAGAACCTTGTCTCCACCTCCCACAAGTGCCCCAAATTCAACCATCATTGCTTGACCGAGAAGAGCATGGGGGGCGAGGTGTCAATGGAAGCCAGTACCCTGACTGCCCTGGTAGTCCCCTCAATTGTCAACTTGGAGGCAACATTAGACTCCGTGCTAGCGTTTAACAAATGTGTAGCTAATCTCCCATGGTACCTACCTGGCGAGAAGACCGAGAAGGGCAAGGAGAAGGCACCTCCCTCTCTTCTCCAAGATGAAGACCGAACAGTCACTCATCTACGCTCGGTACTCTCCGACGGGGACATGGAGAGCTTTAAGGACACCTCCTCAGATGTTCTGGCAAAGAGCACCTTCTACGACTTGGGGAAGGTAAGAAGGTATTTCTTTGGTTTTATTTTCATATAATTCATTCTCTCTTTTAACATTCTTGTCTTTTGTCTATCAGGTGCTAACAAAGGTTACTGCCCTCTCCAGCCGTCAACTCGGCTCGGAGCATATATTAGCGAGCTTTGAAAGAAGGTTGCCAAGGCTGACGTTGACTGGTCAACGTTGGAGAGGAAGCTCGTTGAGACTGAAAATGTTCTGAAGGGGACTGAGGCAACGTTGGAGGAGGTCCACGACCAACTTGAGGGGGAGAAGGTCGGGGTGGTAGTGCTTCAGAAGTCCTTGGACGATCTGTAAGGCGCCTGGGAGGCTGAGAAAGAGAGGACCGTCAAGGATGCTCTTGCGGCATTCAGGAAGTCTAAGGCTTTCGATGATGTTATCTCAGAGTACTTCATCAGCAGCTTTGAGACCCTCCATCGCAGGGTCCTCCGAGAGCAACCCCTTGATCTCTCTATGTTTCGGGCAGATGAGGAGTCCGACTTGGTTAGCCCTAATATGAACCTAACCTGTTAACATGAATTGTACTGTTAACTCTATGTGATACAAACCTGACCCACTAACACTGATTGCCACTCCTAATGATTAGTTGTATTTGTTGAAGTAAATAGTGAACTTTAAAAAATGTAAGATTAATTTGAAAATAATTGAGAAGAAAAAGCAAAAGAAAAGAAAAACCCAAAATCCTGAATGTGAAATAACATATAAGAGATGGAAAAAGAGTGACAATAGAGCAGACATACAGGTAGGGGTGGCAATTCGCATTGGCAGGTTGGGTCCGTGTTGTGTCGAGGTAGGGGTATATGACTATATGCCTCAACCCTAATCTCACATATACCCGCTTTGACCTGAAACACGTTTATAGTCAACCCTAATACGCTTATTTCGTGTTGGGTTCACAAGTTATGTGGTAATCCATGTTGGCGGGTAAGATTTGTGTCGTATAAAGTTAAAGGTATACGACTATATGGCTCAACCCTAATCCGACTCATTTATTAATTGTGTCATAGCTGGTTAACCCACTTTGATTCGAAACACTTTTGTAGTCAACTTTAACCCGCTTATTTCATGTTGGGTTCACAGGTTATGTCAACATTGCTACCCCTAAATATAGGGACTTTGCCATGGTTTTGTATAAAAAGATAAAAAAAACAAAACAAAACAAAACAAAAAAAAAAGAATGAAAGAAAGGGAAGAAGAAAACAAAAGAGAGAGAGGGGGGGGGGAGGAGAAGTACATGAGTGGGAGAGGGAGAGAGCAAGCAGTTGAAAAAGAAAAAAGAAAAAAAAAGAAAAAGATTGAGAGTATAATGATGATGTAAAGGAAAAGAGAGAAATTGAAGAAAAAAAGTTTTTAAAATGAAAAAATGTGGAAAAACAACTGTTTATGAACAGTTGAAACCACTGTTCATCAACAATAGATTCCTCGTAAGTGAGTATAAATGAAGTTCATATGATGCCTCCCAACAGCACTAAGGGGCTGACATAT
Source organism: Platanus orientalis (assembly GCA_025762735.1). Taxonomy (NCBI): domain Eukaryota; kingdom Viridiplantae; phylum Streptophyta; class Magnoliopsida; order Proteales; family Platanaceae; genus Platanus; species Platanus orientalis. The sequence continues at coordinate 2,589 of JAOXJP010281025.1, read as the reverse complement.
CAGTGCCGAAAGTGATTCCTTTTTTGGGTGAAGCAAATATTTTGTGATAAAAATGCCTTTGTAGTGTATATGGTGAATTAGAAACAGACATGTGTTGTTTTTGGGGGTAAAAGGGTCCAAAAAATGTTCAATTGAAAAAGTAAATGGTCAACAAAAGACATCAAATTCAAAAACAAATCATGTGTCAATCAATGCATGATAATAGAGGTATGTCTCAATCACTTTTCAGTGCTGCTGTGTCCACCCTTGGGGCCATTCGGTTGCATCAATTTGAATTTCATTCGTACCTAATTTTTATCGAGGGTTATAGGATGGCACATGATGTGTTTGGGGTTAAAAGAGTACTGAGGTCAAAAAGTAGGTGTCTAAAAAAGTCATGCAAATAGCTCATTCATGGAGTCATAGACAGACAATTTTTCTACAAGGCAAATGGGTCTCACATGCCTCAGCCCACGATCTGTGCCTAGCATCAGGGGTGTACACGGGGGTACCAAAAAAGTGATTTACAACGCACACATCTAGCTGAATACCACTCTGGTTTCAGAGGTTGGTTGCTTTCATCAATTTTTTTTTTTAAGAAAACAAGTGAAGGGAAAAGGATGGACCAGTTTTTGAGATGGAGGATTGGATTGCTCCTCTTAATTGATGCTCCTCTCCACCCGCTGTCAAGTGGTGGGCACATCAGTGCCGACAAGTAATTGCCCGCCCCCTGATAAGGGGGTTGATATCCTCTACGGCACCCCCCTGAAAGGCCACTCAAAGGGGGGGATCAATTCACTTTTTGGAGGTGATGTGACATCTCAAATAGTGAGTAGATCCCCCCTCTAAGTGGCCCTTGAGGAGGGTGGCACAGATGATTTCAAGCCCTGATAAGGGGGCTGATATCCTCTATGTCACCCCCTTGTGAGCCACTCAATGGCAATACAAAGGGAGGGAATCAATTCACTTTTTGGAGGTGATGTGACATCTTAAAAACTGAGTTGATCCCCCCTTGTGTGGACATGAAATCACCTGCGACACCCCACTCAGAAGGGGGGATCAACTCACTTTTTGGGATGTCACATCACCTCCAAAAAGTGAATTGATCCCCCCTCTAAGTGGCCCTTGAAAGGCACATAAAATTAGGTGAGAGCGAATCTTGTGAGAACTGTGAAAATGGCATCAGGCTACAAACACATTAGTGCCGAAAAGTGATAAGTGCCTCCCAAAAAGTGTAAATCATTTTTTGGTACTGATGCCTCGTTCCCTCTGGTGCCATTTTCATGGTTCTCACGAGATTTGTTTTCACATAATCCAAGCCCCTTAAAAGGGGGGTGTCGCAGGTGATATCAACCCCCTTGTGTGGCCATTGAGTGGCTCACAAGGGGGATGGCGTAGAGGATAAGGAAAGGAGGGAGGCGTTAGTTAAGAGGAACGATACAATCCTCCCTCGGGTTTGGAGCGTTGAGAAGCACTGGGGTCCACGTTCTAAGGCTGCCAATTCGACAAGATTGCCGTGGGCCTCCGTTTTTTTTAATTAATTTTTGGGCCTAAGTTTTGGGTCCACACCATCCCAATCTCATGTTTTCCTTGGAAAACAGACTTTCTATGCGTCTGACTCACTTGGAAAACCACCTCAGAATACCACCTTATAATATGTGTAATTCCCATCAGAATCCAACTCATTCAAAACCCCTCCTCTCATTCCGACCAATATAGATCGGAATCGCTCTCATTTACGAGAGAAATCTTGCAATGGTCACTCTAACGGTCGATTTCATTCGTGGCTTCTGCCATTAACGACCTGAAGAAGCTACAGCAAAACCTCTGCAAGGTTTTCTCAAAGGACATAGGGAAGGGGGAAGGGTGAAAGGTACGGTTGTTCAGGTTTTTCTGGATTTCTTGTTTCCCAATTTTGATCATAAGATTACATGGTTTTATCGTCTCATGAAAGAACATTTGCTGGGTTTAAAATAATGTCTACGGAAGATTTAGGAAAGAAGAACGACAAGGAGGGGGAGCTACAGGTAAGCCTGCGTTTGTGGACTTATTTTCTATTTTTGCTTAGTTTTAATTATGTTTTCTAGTGAATGATGTTGCTGCTGGAGGTTCATAGGCGTTAGGGATTTTCGTTATTCTTGGATGATAAAACTGAAACCATACAGATTTTATTTACCTCTTTATTTTGTTTTATTTTATTTTTCATTCGTGGGTAAATATGAATTTAGGGCTTTTTCATACCAAATCATGGAGGCAAATCGATGGATAATGTTAGTTATGTTCAATCGTTTCAGGTCTTTCTTTGAAGGGATTTTTCCCAAATCGGTTCAAAGTTACACTGAAATTACCAAATAACGGGGTAAAAATAACTATTTCCGAAGGGGTGAGGCTATTGGCACTGGGGGTGGGCATGGGCTGGGCCTGGGCTATGGTAGGCCTAGGCCTGGCTCTCAAATTATAGACTGGGCTCGGGCTGGGTCATGAATTAAAAAAAAATAATGTTGAGATGCAAGTTTGAACTCTAGACCTATCCAAGGTTCAAAATTTCGATTTTGATGGATTATTCGTCACGAGGATTAATGGAAATTTCACTAGAATGCTTCAAAATAT
>JAOXJP010281014.1:0-19492 GCA_025762735.1 Platanus orientalis | reverse complement strand
GTGTGTAATCATGCTCAACATAGATTGAAATTTTCATAATAGTTCACATTGAAATTTTCATAAATTTTATAATATTTTGAAACATTCTAATGAAATTTCCATTAATCTTCATGATGAAAAATTCTTCAAATTCAAAATTTTGAACCTTGGATAGGTCTAGAGTTCAAACCTACATTTCTAACATTATTTTTTTAAAAATTCATGGGCTAGCCCGAAGCCCGACCCGAGGTCCGATCAATTAATTAGGATTGGGCCTAAGTTTAATAAAAATTCAATCTATAATTATAGGGCCCGGTCCATGCCCACCCCTAAACATAACAACCAACTTTTGAAAGCTAAAATGCCAACGGAGGGGGAAAAAAAAGGCAAAAGCACATGTGCTCAACAACAATGGCTAAGATAGGAACCAGTTAATTTGAAAAAAGTATTTTAAGATACGTGGTTTTGAAATATGTATTAACCATTGATCAAAGAGGCATGAAGTAGAACTACAATAACAAAATCCAACAAATATGTAAATGCTTCTAATGAGAGAGAATATCCAAACTCATAACAAAGGGGTTTCTAGATTCCAACACTTCAATCAAACATTAACATATAGAAACAATGAATTAAAGAAAGTTTAATAAAAAATGAAATACAACAATAAAAAACGAAATACCTAGTTTTGAGAAGAGAAGATGTTTGAGAGAATGTTTGTTCACGAGAGAATGTTCCTCCACCAATTACATGCCTAAAGAGAAAATGTTTCTCTACCAATTGCATGCCCAACCACACAGTATGACAATGTTGAATGATAAGTTTTTGAGCACAATACCCTCGATTGTTCTTTGAATGTCGGCAATGGAAAATGGGAGGATTTTGACTGGATAAACCAAGCCCAAGAAATAAATATAAAATCTAAAGATTCAAACAATGAGTAAAGAGTCGTGATTGTAAACTTGAAGATACCTGAATGCAACCCCATCATGGAATAAATCAAGACGTTACAGTTGGAGTCAATAAATTAGGGCTTTAAACCTCTAAGATCAAAATTTTCCCTTCGATTAGGTTGATCAGGGATATTGCCACCAAAATTGGGTGGTAAAGAAATTATGACTTAAAACCTCTGAGATCAAAACTTTTCATTCAATTAATTTGATCAAGGATCTTTCTACCAAATTTGGGCAGTCATGAAATTATGGTTTTTAGGTGGTAAAGAAATTAAGATTTAAAACCCCAAAGATCAAAATGTTTCATTCAATTAGGCTGATTAGGGATCTTTCCACCAAATTTAAGCAGTAATGAAATGACTTACTAGAAAAAGACTTACCTAAAAAAGAGAGGATATAAGATCAAAACGTTCCCTTAAGTAAGCCATCGAATCTATAGTGTAAAAATTAAGGAAGAAATAAAGGGAGATTTGAACAAAAAATGGAAACATCTCTGAAGATTGAGGGAGAGATAAAGAGAGATTTGAACAAAAAAGTTGGAAACGTCTATAAAAATGGAAGATAAGGGTGAAAAAATGGAAACATCTATGAAGATTGAGGGAGAGATAAAGGGAGATTTGAGCCAAAAAATTGGAAATGTCTATAAAAATGGAAGATAAGGGAAAAAAATGGAAATGTCTATGAAGATTGAGGGAGAGAGGGAAATTTGAGCAAAAAAATGGAAATGCCCATTAAAATGGAAGATAGAAGAGATCGAGGAGGAAAAAATGGAAACGTATATAAAAATGAAAGATAAGGAAGAGATGACGAAAATTATGAGTTCATATGGAAATGAAGTGGAATAAATCATAGTTAATGTGAAAGGAATTTGGTATAAATAAATTGTATTTAATGAAAAAGGTATCTCAAACACATGAGTGAGACAGAAGAGAGTATGTGTGGCATTTAACACACGTGTGTGGTATGAGAAAATTTTAAAAAACAGATGGAAAATGGAGAAAAAAAAGTTAGGGGTGCCAGCATGGCAACCCCGTTTATCTTAATATATATATAGTAGATAGATAGATTTTGGTGATTTACACGTGTTCTCTCTCTTAAGAGTTAATACCTAAACCACTCCATGGTATCATTTATTTTATTGTTTTGAATTACTATAAGTTTACAATTGCCTTTTCATGGCTTGCCACAATAAATCACCTTTTATTAGTTGTCTTTTCTTGACACAATTAATTACTTTTTATTAGTTCTCTTTTCATGCCTCTACAAAAACAAAATTTCCTATTTTTATCACGTTCTTAACGCTAAACTCTTATGGTTTTTCATCTTCTCCACCAATAGCTAGATTTAGCTCTTCGTATTCTCCACCAATCGTTCCCCAAATCCTTTTCGTCTTCCTTTTTCTCTCCTGTGCCTCTTTCTTACTCAGCGATGCTGTGATGGAGGATTGGATAACCCTAGTTTTTTTTAACTTATATATGAGGATTGCTTTGTTTTAAAGAAACGTGGGGGACATGTTCTTGGTGTTATTTATCCTTCTCCGAATCTATCTCCTTTACCTCATTTTCTCCTCACTTTTTCTATATGTTTATCCATATTTCTTGTGTACATAAAGCATAGCTCGGTGGTTTCAGGTGTGGTTGTTTACTAAGATTTCTTTGGTTTTGTGTGTTTTTTTTTAATGAATAACGATTTTATTAAAGTGAGAAAGGGAAATAGTAATACAAAGAGATACAGGCACAAAGCATAAGCCTCATAAAATACAAGCACTAGGTACTAAGCAGAAGCCTCGTAGAAAATGCTGGAGTGTATGTATTTTGTTGTTGCCATGCTTGTAGGAATTATATTATGCAGAACAATTAGGAATCGTTGAGATTGGCATGCTTTCTCTCTTTGTTGGTCATATGATTTTCCACTTTTTATGCTTATATGGTGCACGTGAAGTGAATTTTGAAGGCCACTCTAATAGTGTTTGATTTTTTTTTTTCCTTTTTCTCCTTACCCTAGCCTGTTCATGCAAACTTTGGAATTAAATACAAGAATATACAAATATAATGTTATGAGCAAATAAGGTCCCATTGAGGGGGAAATGTCACCAGTAAAGTTGTGTAATGGGAATCATGTTTGTACTCATGACAAAATCTATAGACTGTAGTAATCTTTAAGGCCCAGTCTGGTTGTCATGAAAAGGTTTTCTCATGACAAAATTTTCTCAAAAAATCATTTTTAAACTATCTGGTTGCCATGAAAAGCTGGTTTTTATCATGCATTTCTCATGATTATTTTCTTTCCTTTTCTTGTGGGATTTTCTTTTCTTTTCTATGAAATTCATGGCAACCAGACTGGGCCTAAAGGAAAAGAGAAAAGTGTGTGATTGAAAGCTTAGGAGAATTTCATTATTTATTATTATTATTATTATTATTATTTATTTGATAGAATGCTTAAGAGATTGATGCTTAGAAAAAGTACTATAATCCAAGGCATGCTTATTGAGCTATACAAATGTATTCTGCTTCTTTATTTCAGTCCATGGGTGAACCAATATGAGTTCTTTAATTTAGATTTTAATCATACAAATAGGGAAACCTAGTTTTTCAGTTTCTTTATCTCTGCACTTTTATGTGGATTTAAAAGAAAATGTGACTATATGCTAATCTTTTCTTTAATATTTATACATTATTTTTTTGCAGAATAAATTTTCTTTTTCTCCTGCATGAAGGAAAAAAAAATCACTTTCATTATTATTGATAGATTGATAAAAGAAACCAACTTTGGAAAATAAAAATTGCTGAGAAAAACTATTTAAATCTTGGTTATCTCATGTGTATTCGGACATTGGTCTTTGTCTTAGGGTTTGTATAAGTTAAAAATAACTTCTTTTAATGGAAAACCATATAAAAAAAGTTTTAGGTCATGTCTTCATATATCTTAACTCAGGCTCTGTAGGAAGAGATGAGAAAACACCTTGAGAGGAAACTATTAAAGAGATTTTGATTCTACCTATTATTCTTCTAACTAAACTTGATTGTCCATTTTTTACTACCTAAGTCAACTCTAGTTGGATTATAAAAATTTGAGTCAAAGTTCATGATTTGATTGTGTTGGATGGATTTGTTGATAAGTCGGTAGTTTATTGTTCCTATAGATGCTAAGTGATGCTCATGCAGCTTTCCAACTTCAAAAGACTTAGCTTATAATTTAGAAATGGGGTTTTGTAATTGGTAGATTGACCATCCAAGACATCTCTCTTTACATACATTCACACACCCATACAAACACATTATATATATAACTCCGTCAATGTTTGTATCTTCAGACATTGTTGGTCCCAAACCCGGATAAAAGAGGAGGGTAGTGTCAGGTTGAGAGCCAGCTTCCACCAATGTTTGTATCTTCAGACATTGCCGGTCCCAAGCTCGGACAAAGGAGGAGGGTGGTGTCAGGTTGAGAGCCGGCTTTCGCCAATGTTTGTATCTTCAGACATTGCCGGTTTCAAGCTCGGATAAAGGAGGAGGGTGGCGTCAGGTTGAGAGCCGGCCTTAAAAAATACTCAAACCATTAAACATTAAATAATATATATATATATATTCACCAAATATAAGATACACAAATGTGCATTCAGTAAATATAAGAAGATACTATATTTCTAGCATAAAATTTTTTGTTGTGTTCTTCCTTCATAGGTACATCAACAAAGATGATATATTGGCAATCTTTGCTTCTGTTGGGTGAACCTTACTCAGAGAGGTTGGATAAAATTGTTTTTTTTTTTTTTTTTGTTAATAGGAAAATAGTATCATTTTTCTTAACCTCTAAAATATAGTAATGCTATTTTCTTTATGGAAGTTCTATTCATAATTTTTTTTAAAGTATCATTGAGGAATTTGTACAATGATCCTTATGATGTGATGCATAGAGAGCAACAATATTCTTCCAATGTAGATTATTTTTTTTGCTCTTGGTCCTTTGAATTTTATTTGTAATTCTTAATTACCGCTCTTTATTTTAGTTGTTCAATTATTGATTTACAAGAGAAGAAATTAGTAATTAAATCAAAAAAGCTTCCTCTCTAAAGGTGTCTTTAATTGATTGGAAGATTCCATAATATATTGATATTCCATTCAGGGTTTTGAGAACCAACCTATGAAGTAGACTATAGCCGAACCTGTCAACAAGAGTGATCAAAATTTACTAAGACCAACTTTGGTATTTATGATGTTGATGGGCATGAAGGAGATGAAAAAAAGCTAAGGACATTATTCATGATTTTAGAATTTCTTTGGGTAATGTGTGAAGTTTGATTTGGGTTATCATCATATTTTGTCAACTCGAATATGACCTGGATTATAACCCGAAAAAACCCGAATATGAAAAATTTTGGGACCCCTTTTTATGGTTTTATGTACCGGATCGGATCCGAACCATATCCGTCATGTATTAAGGTTTTTTGGGGTATTTATATGTTTTGTCCTAGGGTTGCATGCGAAGAAGGAGAGATTCCAAAAATTATAATCGTTTTTTATGAAAGTTTTCAAAAAGTGAAAGTTTTCTCTGTGGTTCTATGGTTTTTTCTCAAATTGGGGTTTTTCACGAAAATCTTGTGTTGTGCATGATATTCTTTTTCGTTTTGCTTATTGATTTTATTGCATCCCATTTTCTTCTAAGTAGAAGAAGGTAAATCGGTCCTAACACACGCATCTTCACACGTCATAGACTGAAGCTATTATGTCCCGTCGAATTTCTCCACTTCATACTTTACAACCATGTTGAAACACCTCAATCACAATCTAGGGCTTTGATACCAATTTTTTATGCAGAAACCTAGATTTTGGATCATATACAATAAAGAATAAAAGAGAAAATTAATACAAACAACGAACACACACAAAGCAAGAACAAAACGATTTAACATGGTTCGGCTTAAAAGCCTACATCCATGGACGAAAACAGCTAGAGATTTCACTAAATGAAAACAAAAATTACAATGACCATGCGGCTGCTTCCTCTTTTCCAAGACCTCTTATGGTTTAAGAGAAGAACCCACTCATCAAAAAACCCTAATATAAACCTTTTTTATATTAAACACTCAAGATACCCTAACAATCCAAAAGCCACAACAACGCCTTTGTGGTTCCGTCAAAAGTTAGGACACAGCTCTCAGCGAGCGCCGTGAGAATTCATGCCACCGCTTCAACAATATGTTAGTACAACCATCTTGGTCACAAACTCTTGAAAACTAATTAACGCCCAACATGAAGACAAGATAAACAGCATGTTCTCAAACTTCTCTTCAACACTTCTCTTCAACATGGTGTATGCGTAATTGGATAATATAACTTGTGGTAGTGAGACAGTGTTTCCGTTTCCTCATAATCCAGCCACTTTGTAGCTTAGTTGGATGAGAAAGATTGAGTTCTTTGTGAGAATTGAAGGGTCTTTGGAGACTTTTTCTTGTCTCTGGAATGTTTTCCGCTTTCAAAACCCGATACCCTACGTTAAAGTAAGTAGGTTTGACTTTCTAACCTGAAGATTCTTAGACTAACCAATAAATTAAGAGATTAATGTAACTAAAAGAAGAAAACCATCAATTAGTAAGGGAAAAAATTTGGTGAGAATGAATTTCATGAGAACGTGAAAAAACGGTACCAAGGTGAAGACACATCAGCGCCAAAAAGTGATAAGCACCCCCCAAAAAATGTAAATCACTTTTTGGTGTTGAAGCGTCACCCCCACTGGTGCCATTTTCAGGGTTCTCACGAAATTCATTTGCACATAATCCGGCATTAGCAAAAAAATATATGCTAACTCAACTGGGGCCATGAGATGAGCCAGATGAAGCCCGTTTGGGTGGGTCTCTAGATCAACTCAAATTCTTTTCATGTGACTGGATATCATCTTCACTTTTTGGAGGTTTTTGATTCCCCCTCCTGACTGTCCCATCAGGGGGGGTGTCGCACTTGATATCAGACCCATCTTGCCTAAGCATAGAAAGCTCATTTTGTTTTGACTCAGTTTTAACTTGGCTGATTTGGCTGGCTCAACTTAGGTATAAACTTGTCCGACTCACCAAGTTGAGTTCAGTGTACATTTCATCACAAATAATAACTATTGAAACAAATGGTATATGGATTGTCTAACTTAAACTCTGAGTGGCGGACCTCGTTCGGAGACCACTTGGATAAAAGATCAGCTTGATTGGATGATTCTAACTTTTTGAATAATAAGACTTGTTAGTGTGTTTGGCCTTCCATAAAGAGGGGGGGAAATTGTTATCTCTAAGGTGGCTAAAATCATCTGATTGGATTAGTCATTGGTCTAGAAGAACCAACTAACCAATCCGGAATTTTGTTTTGGGTTGGCTGGGTAACAATGGTCGGATCTGAACCGGATTTTTATACCCAACCCAGATGGATTTTGATACGGGCCTTCCATTGCCACCCTTCCATTCGTTTTTCCTCTTTTAATCTTTTTTACCAAGAAACGTTTGCCAGGAAAACATGGGTTCCAAACGGTCCTCACCCTATAACCTACTAACCACTAACCCCGTTCCCAACCCCCTCACCACCCCCACTTCCCCAATTCACACGCACATATAAAAAATTAAAAATAACAAAAATCAATGACGACAGATTAAAAAGCCTGAGTTGGGTCATGACGTTAGGTCATCTACTCGTAAGACAACCCTCGTATATATAGCACAACCATGCACGAAACACCATATAGTCTTTCCTTCCTGCATTCTCCATTAATGGCTAAGCTTCTCTTGTTCTATGTTCTTGCATGTCTTGGCTTTGTGCTAGCATGCACTGCTACACTGTACACTGTGGGGGATACCTCTGGCTGGGACATAAGCACTGATATTGATTCATGGGCCAAAGACAAGACATTCAAGGTTGGAGATATTTTAAGTAAGTGAAATGTTTCTTGCATCTTCTCTCATTGATATTGCAGTACTTAATTAGTAGTACGATCAGACCGTGGTGGTGCACCATCATCGCTAACCGACCAATCATCGCTGATAGATGGGTATCTTTTTTGTAATCCTTACATTAATAAATGGTAAACTTGATTTTTGTGTTGTTCCTCAGTGTTCCTATACTCATCCTCCCAGAGTGTGAATGAGGTTACCCGAAACAGTTTCTACCGGTGCGACGTGAACAATACTCTACAAACATTTGCGGGGATGAACACTACGATTACTTTGACAAAACCCGGCGAGAGATTCTTCATCTGTGGAAAAAGGTTATATTGCCTAGGAGGGATGAAGCTTCATGTCGTTGTTGATGGAGATCAGGCAGCAAGTTCTCCGGCCAGTGCACCCCAAGCCATAGGGTTGCAACAAAGAGATCCTTCTTCTCTTCCACGTCCATCTTCTAAGAACAGCAACGCTTTAAATTATCTTTCTGCTTCAACTGGGTTTCCCTTTGGTGGAAGGGATTCTTTAGTTATAGCTTGCATTGGTGTTTTTGTTACTCTTTTATCAGTTCCTTTCATTTGAGTGTTCACTACTATCAGGGTCATTTCTAGTTTTTGGACGCTTATTGCAATGTACTCACAGCCTTTAATGAAATGACCCAATTATAATAATTATTGACCAATTGCTTGCTTCTTGATGCTATCGAAGATATAGTCAAAATTCATGTTGAGGAGTGATTGGATGGTGAAGATCATCTTTGTATGTTTAGGGTTAATGTTTAGCGTGGCAATTTTTTACCTACCCCACCCAATCCGATCGACCCTGATGGAATCCATGTTGGGTTGGGTTGGACATTTTGGTACAGCCTTGGATCAATATGTTATCAAGTTGTCTAACATGCCCAACTTATTCCGGGTCAGGGTTGATGCCCGGTTAAGAAAAAGAGGGTAAAGGTAGGTAGGTGTTTGAACATTTTCGTCGCAAACCAACGGGAATTTTGACCTAGAAGGTCCAGAACAAACCCGACCCATTTCAACCCATGCATTGCCTATCCAAGAGGTGGTTCCCAAATTAGCAATTCTCATTAATAGGCATCGTGGTTACTTGGTTCGTAGTGTAACCCATTTACAGCTGGAAAATAGACAGACCCAACTCTACCCATTTTGTCTTATCAATCTGGTACATATGTGGCCCAGCCAATACACTAAACGTTCACTTCTGGACCATTGAATCATCAAATGGGAGTCAATAGGCCCAGCCATGGGGCTCTCTTAGCCCAAACTCATTCTCAGCTACTGATCCTGACCCTCTAATGCAACATTTTCCAGCTACTGTAACAACCAAGAAACTGTTAATATGATTTCTTATTTTAGGACACCGGATCATTTTAGGTGGGCCATCTACATATCATTCCATCATTTCCCTTCAATTATTTTGCTTGGCTATAAGAGATTACATTGCTTCATCAAAGATGTCGTTTTATTGATTTCTTTCAATTGTTGGCTCCGTGGCTTCATTTTGGAGTGTTAAGTGTGATTTTTATTAAGTTATGCTATTATCATGGCTAAGGGTGGCAAGTATTTATCTAGCCTGAACCTGCCAAGCTTTCCCGCTTGGGCTTGGTTCACATATCCTAACCTGACTAAAAAAACGGATCGATCCGGATCTGCACATCTCAACACAAACCCAATTCACCCCATCAAAGGCCCACCCAGTATTCTCCTGGTTAAAATTGAGCTGGGCCGAAGCAAATACAACGCTGCCCATTGTCAACCTTAATAAAGGCAATGTACAATATATTATCTGAGACGAGGCTTTTCTATGCTCAGCGTAGGCAAACTCCTAGGTCAAAGGGCGGCAACATCAGCATCAGAAATGATTTACACTTGCCCCCAAAAAGTGAAAATCACTTTCGGTGCTGATGTTTCCACCCGCTTGACCATCGGCAGACATTGGCACAGGTTAGGGGTTGGCGTATAAAATCCTCAAGGTGTTATCTGTGTGCTTATATGCCAAACCATTAATGGCATCAACATGTTTAAGTTGGAATACAGAAAATTCCAAGAAACCATATATCAATCCACTAGTAGAATGAGCTAGAGCAATTCCTATCGAATGTATAGCCAGGCGATCGCCATCAGATCAATCAATTGCCAGCCATGAAGAAGATACCCTAGACATAAAATGGCCCCCGGGATTTGGTGCACCCCCTTAACAAACGCCTAAGGTCTGCCTGCATGCAGGGCCGGACACATGGTGCCAAAAAGTGAAAATCACCCCCCCCCCAGAAAGTGTAAATCACTTTTTCAATTATGTACCTGCCCATGCATGTGGGTGGACCTTTGGTGTTGTTAAGGGGGCACACCAAATCCATGCCTATAAAATGGTAGCTTTTCTCGCTAAAGAAAGCAAAGACAGGATTAGGTGATTCCTGAGACCATCTTTTGAGTCAATACCAATGCTTTTTATGACTGGTTCAAATGATCTACCTTATCGATGACCTGAGTATCTAATGAAATGCTTAGATGCTAAATTCTCTCTCTATCTCTCTCTCTCTCTCTCTCTCTCTACACATTTAGTGAGCTTGTGTGGTCCAACACACCACGTGCATTTTGCTTTCCTACTCATGTTCCTTTGTCTCTAATTTGCCCCACCTCCTGCACTAGCCAGCCATCAATCTCTGCATATGATCACCATAAAGGCACCGAAAATTATTCTGCCCGTTTAACGTTCCCCACACGGTCACAAATTTCCAAAAGCACCCTCACCCACCTAAGGCCCTTTTCTTCCACATGATTCCAACCTACCTAGCTAGCACCTAAATTTTTCTTCTTTCCACCACCACCACCCCCACCCAACGACAATTACACCAAGCCTTTGCTTCTCCATCTACCCCTTCAAGTTACCACCAAATAATTTCCCTCTTAACCCCCCCCCCTCCTTCCCCCTTTTTTCTTATGTTGCGAAATTTGTGAGAATGCACCCACATACACATACACTGGGTCACCATGGGTTCCCAAGGGTTGAGACATTAGATCCCAAGCCAATGAGACTCGTTAGCAGGAGCTACGACTGTGGGCCTTTATATAAATTTTCATAATTTCACTTGCTAAAAACATAATTAGAAAACTTGAAACACAAACAAGAATAGAAATATTTTTATTTAATTTAATTAAAATGGTACGAAAGAGCAGTAATGTCCGATCAATCTCCAAACATACTCAACCTTCTCACAAATGAAGCTTCAAAAATCACCAAAACTAAAGAAAAATAAAAAGAATACACAAATAATTACCTTAGTCTACCTCAAATGAACTAATTAAAGTTCCAAATCGATGATCCTCGTTCTAGACAAGGAGTGCAACTCCTCCAAACAAAGCTAGCAAGGCCATGCTGCTTCCATGTACAAACGCACCCGAGCCAGGCTGAGAAGCTGGTGGAAGCGCAGTACTAGGACCGGGTGACCTGGAAGGTGTTGTCATTGCAGGACCTGATGCAGGTGCAGCAGGTGAAGGTGGTGAAGGAGGTGGACTCATGGAGGGTCCTGGAGACATCGGTGATGTGGCCGGGGGAGGGGTGGATACCGGAGGAGACACCATCGGAGGCGGCGATGAAACTGGTGGGGGAGTGGCAGTGGGAGGGGGGGACATAACAGTAGGTGGAGTTGCAACACTCATAGGTGGCGGCGACGCAGCACTTGTAGGCGGACTCGCGGTGGTGCTAGGTGGCGTTGCTGTTGTGGGTGGAGCCGGGGAAGTCATAGGCGGAGATGAAGGTGCTTGAGCAATACATGAGGCCACTAGAGCAAGAGACATGGCAAGAGCCAGCATGGCTCGTGTGAGGGCCATGGCTCAATGTGTAAGAAGAGTTGTTGAGAATGAGAAAGAAGGCAATTGGGTATTTGGGATAGAAGGAATTATAGGTTCTTGTGAGGAGAAGATGAGTGTGAAGTGATAATAATATATAGAATGCAAAGGTGTAGTGTGGGGGACAAAGAGGCCAAGAGAGATGAACTAAGAGCCAGCCAAGCAAGTGCAATTGATTGAGAGAGGGGCACCGCTAAGGCTGTGGTGGTGATTGACTTGTTTGCTTTTTCTTTTTTGAAGAAAAGTCTATACAACGTGTTGGCCATTTTGTCTTGCCATTTTAAATCCTAAGTGCAAAGTTAATTAGGTGTTTTATGTTGGACCTAGGGTCCACCATTTTTAATGAACCCTACTGTACACATTAACCAATAATTATTGATCTTAACCTTCCAACTGGTGGGTCACATCTTAGTTGGACCATGGCCCCAAAACCCATTTGATCTAAACCATAGTTATCATAATTAACCCAGATGGCAACAGGAAAGAAACCTAATCCCATTTGTTACTGTCGAAATTCCGGGGTTAGGGGTGGTTCATCTAATCCTCCTCAACAGTTCTTTCAACTGTGAGCTCTTTTCAAAAATTTGACCGAAACCGCAATGATGAATGGATCCTCCCCCTATAAATCGCCTGATTCTATTTGGTGACTATTCAGACAACTGGTTGAACCTATTTTTTCGATCTCTCTGACTCAGTGCTTGGAATCATAATAGAGCATTTGGAGATTGTGTCACATAGCATTAACATACTTGGTATGACCAATTTTCAGCAAACACCATTCAATCCAATTGAACCAACCCGGGACATGGTCAGTATTTTAAAATTTGGCTTCTTTGCCACCCAAGTGACTGCCACTTTTAATTATTCTTAAGCATATCTGGTCCCAATCTAAATCAACCCGTGTGTGTGGTCAGTTCCTAGATTACATTTTCAACCAATCACGCCGGTCCGGTTTAGTGGTTGTGATCAAGACATAAAAGTGGATTAGTGTTTTATATTTATAAAGTATGACGTGTAGGATCCACTAAAAATGGTATCATCCCTTCTTGTGACTAAGAAGCCAACTCCAAGCGTCGGGTCGTTATCACTTTCATTGCGTATTGTGGGTAGAAAGCTTTAAGTTTCACACTTTGGAATTGAACTTTGAGATTACGCGTAAATAAACCTATCACTCCGTGACTGGTGACTTCAATCACGAGCCCAGCTAGCTACTGGTGGTAGCTGGAAGAAAGAAGTTTCCAGAGACCTGCCAAACTGTCTCCTATGCGTATTTTAGCATTTTTGGGCTTGTTTGGAGTGGACCACAAGGTCCATCTTGGGTCTGAGTTTTATATATAATAATTTTGGTCTATAATTGGATTCTGTGCGAACAAACAAGGTCCTCCAAGCATTAGGGGTGAAGGCATCAGTGTCGGAAAGGAGATTTACATTTCTTAGGGGATGCCTTTAACTTTTTTATTCTGATTTGTACGCCCCCTGATGCCGGGCAAACCTTATTCGTATATTAAGGGGTTGTACCAAATCCTGAACGGTTAAAACGATACATGAGCGACCACTTTTTTAGTTCATGTTAATTGCAGTCGCAGGTGGCTGGTGACTGTTACCACCCAACAGCATTGAGGCGGCCAACTATTTGTGAGGATGACAGCACCTTCATTGTGAAATCGTTGGAGTGACAAGTAATTATTTATTCTTCAATCATTCGATTCAATAGCAAACCAAACAGTATAATTCAACTCAACAAAATTTCACACCGTTGGTAATTACAGTGTTTTTTTAAAGTAAAGAACCCTTTGCATCAGATATAATCATTTAAAAATAATAAATAAATAAATAAACAAGTTATAACCATTTTGGTGCTACTAGTACAATTTATCAATCCTTCAGGGGTAAACAAAAGCATGACACGACTATGAGGAAAATTATCTTAGAAAAAATTTGAAAGAAAATTTTTGTTCCAAAATTTGCTAAGCTGGCATGCGACGATGTACTTTTGAATTTGGTGCCTCTTTTGGGTATCTATATTTTGATTTAAATATTTTTATTTTTTATGTTTTTAACCTCATACGCATCCCTTAGTGTGGTAATACGGGGAATGAGAACAGATCCTCTGCAACAAGCTTAAATAACATTAAACGGAAACTGCCATAAAAGAGCAACATATGTGCTAAAAGTTTGAAATTTTAACATTAGGTGGGAGTTTTAATACATGTTTTTCCTTTTATAATACTTAAATGTGAACCCATTTTTAACCAGCTGTTGCTTTTTGAAGGCAGTTTCCGTTTAATGTTATTTAAGCTTGTTATAGAGGATTTGCTCTCGGAATGGTAATGGATAAATTTGGGAACAGAAACTTTATTTTTTGAAAAAATGAGAATGATTGCCTGTGATGAAAACACCTCTGTACATGTCCCACATATTGACATCTGAAGTACTTTTGAACTTTATGTCTCATTTTGGACATTTACTTTTTCAATTGAGCACTTTTTTTTAACGCTTTTGACCCAACACACCACGTGTCAGCTTGTGTTTTCTTACGGACACTTTCTCATCACAATACATTTGTTTTCCCAAAAAAATTGTATCCATGGACTATACGCTCTACCTTCCTGGTTTTAGCTTGTAGACTATACATAAGGTGTGGCAAATGTAAAAAATGCCTGGCGTAGGTTAGTGAATCTGTGAACTTGGTTGGCACTTCAGAAGTTTCATGAGACAAAATGAGACAGCGAGTGGTGGTTTTGCACGTCATTTTCCCAATCACCAACACAAGCTATTGTGCAGGGATAAGCCGCAATCATCCTCAAATTGTAGAGACAAGCCTGACATATATCCACAATGCCTGACTCGTTCCTTTCATTCTTATAATTACAAAAACCCCTGATACAAAATTTA
Organism: Platanus orientalis; assembly: GCA_025762735.1. NCBI lineage: Eukaryota > Viridiplantae > Streptophyta > Magnoliopsida > Proteales > Platanaceae > Platanus > Platanus orientalis. The sequence continues at coordinate 4,886 of JAOXJP010281014.1, read as the reverse complement.
ATATTATTTCCTATTTTCCGAATTTCTAATTTAAAAAATAGAAAATAGAAATCGAGAAAAACATATTGATAGCTGTTTGTGTGGTCCTCCCTACATCGGAAGGATTGGGGCTACAAGTTATCTGAAATATGACTGTGTTCCGGTCTACATCTTATTCAAAATAAGTTTATCGTGTTCATTTATAAAAATATCATTGCAAATAGATAAGATACAGATATATAGTGATTCGTTCCATTAAATATTCATTTCGTTAAAATATAACAATATAGAGAATAGACTATTGGATTTAAAACTAATCCTATAATCTTGAATAGCCTAATAACTAAAACCTTTAAAAATATATATCGCATAAATCGTATATGCTCAAAGGTCCGGTCTCAAGGTTGTTTTTTTCAAGACATTAATCGTCCACTCTCGGTGTAACAGGGTTCCGACGATTAAGTTTCTAAGACATAATTGAGCCACAATTTTTTCTTATATTTTGTTTGCACTTGTAATGTACAACTAACATCACTTTCATATAATGTTAGAGATAAAATAATAAGGGAAACCCAAAATGTTGTTCACTAAAACACAATACACATTCTAAACCTAGGAACAAAATCATTTTGTATTTAAGAAAACATAACCACAATCTATAGTTGATATCTTCTTCATTTTGTTATTTTTAAGTTTTACACACTAGTCATCCGATGAAACCCAATATTCTTTATATATACAACAATTTTCAAATCAATTGTAACTCCCACAATTTACATCATTTAACATAATAAATTATTATGTTCAAAGCAATGTGCCGTTTGAGTGCATTTAGTTATATATATTATAATATATGTTAAAGTTTTTGTAACAGTTAACCTATTTGCTTTTCAACACATGCAACGATCAAAAGTAATTAAAATAATATTATTTTCAATGTCCTTAGCATATGCAACAACCACTCATAATTTAATATAATAGTTAGAAAAGGTTTTGATACTTATAATATATAACCATTTCTTATCAATAAAATAACAATAAAAGAAAGAAATGATTTACTCATTAAATGAATATTATTTTGAAATTTAATAAATTATTAGAAATATTTGTTTTATCTTGGTCCATGGCGGCACTTAGAGGTACTATCACAAATATGCCGCAACAGCAAAAGTTCACACCCACCACGTAGGAGAAGAAGAGATGGTGTTTTGCTTCATCCAACATCATTGCTAGGCTATATGGCATTGGAGATTTTGGAGAAAATAAATATGGTTTAGGGAAAACCACAGTGACAACATATATGGAATTATCTATTTTTTCTAGGTATCCAAAATCTGGTTCGAAATCCAAATTATTTAAGCAGTTAGGATACGGTATAGTTTTATAATATCTATTATAATAGGATACGAAAAAGGATATGTTCATATTCGTTCCGAATCCGGTCCATTTAAAGCCCTATGGAGGATATCAGCGCTGAAAAGTAACCTACACTTTTTGGGGGTGCTTTCACTTTCTGGCCTTATGTGTTCGCCCGTGATGTAGGACAAACCTTAGATGTCCTTTAAGGGGGCACACCAAGTCCTAGGGGCTACTCATGATAGCAAAGGCATCAAAACCAGCCTCTTTTTTTTGGATGAATTCATCAGAACTAGTCTCACTAGCTGGTGAAATTATCCAGATCAGGTCAATCCGATTCGACTAGTGGACCAACCCAATTAACTTGATGACAACATCAAGATATTAAGCAAGGTTTTAGGTGAGTCCAGTTCATTATGCTCAAGTCATCTTTTTCAACACCAAACCTGTTGACTCGGCTACTAGGCCGATCTAATTTTAAGTGATGAAAATGAAGCCTGTTTAGTAATTAGGAGTACTATTGACGTTGATTAAGGAGTAATGTTTGTGTAGCCTTGACATTTATGTGCCTCCAATCCAATTTTTTTAGGGAAAGAAATGCTCTGTAATAAAAAAGTATATGTAAGTCTCAGTGATGAACTATAAGTTGACTCGTGGTGTTTTAGGGGTTATAATGTCCAAAAATGTGCTCAGTTGAAAAAATAACTATCTAGAAAGAGTCACCAAATTCAAAAACATATCATGTGTCAAACTAAGGATGGAGGGCTTATAAAAGGATTAAAACCTTTGTTTCATATCGAAGCAAATGTTATGTGATAAAAATGTCTCTATAGTGTATATGGTGAATTATAACTAGACATGCGTCTGGGTTAAAAGGGCCCAAAAAGAAATGTTCAGCTGAAAAAGTACGTGGTCAATAAAAGACATCAAATTCAAAAACACATAATGTGTCAATCAATGGCACGCCTTTAGAGGTCTGTCTCAAATAGACAATCATTCTCCGTTTCCTGTATAAAAGTTTTTGTCATGCAAATCTTCTAGTTCTAAATTTATTTGTTTGTAGATGTCCCCAAACACAGCATGAGGGGTTTTATTTTTTTTTTCTTGAAACCCATTTTTAGGGTTTTAACTTTATGCATCCCAATCTTTGTGTTTGTGGACATAGGGGGACAAAAACTTTGGGAGCAGTAGTTTTGCTTTAAGTTTTTGCAAGCAATGAGAGAAAAGGAAAATGTGACTTTTTGTTTTCTTGGTACTGGCCTCCAGGGTCTACATAAGTATCTACTTATCTCAGCCCCCCAACCCAACCCAAGCAAGCGACTTCCACTACCCACTGCTCACCCCACCCCCCTCTCTAGGGAATCGACCTTGGGTCTTTTCTATGGAAGACATATGCCTCAACTGCCAAACTTTTGTAGAACAATTATTTGTCTTCTTTTGAACATAGTAGAACTGGTGTGAGTCCATGAATGTAAATAATCCAATCAAACAACATAAATCGTTGTAGCTGGTGTGTGTAATTCTAACTTGTGTAGGTCCAGTCCTTCAAACGTATTCGGTTTAGTGGCTTTATCAATTGGTTGGTCTGGTTTTTAAAACAAGGTAGCAAATTTCCTATCCAGGATTTGGTTTCTAGGATGGTGCCTAGGCCATTAGGTAACTTCATGTGAAATAAAATGGGCGGGAATTTGAAATTTCATATAACCCCTACCCATTTTATTCCATGTGAGGTCACATGGTGTCTTGGACATAACATTTATTTCGTTATAACAATTGTGATGCACTTTACATGTATGTTTCATTATGCCATGTTTTGTACAAAATTAAGCCCTTAATGTTTAGGGTGCAATCCCTTCAACCCAGACCTAGAAATGGGGCCGGTACGGTGAACCAGTCGGGCAATACTCTTACCTCTTCTTCCTCTTTCTACCAATTTATTTCCACATGTGTGGTGTTTACACAATAAAATTGCCACAAAGATGAATAACTAAAATTGAGTCATGTGGTGATATAATAAATGGAATAAGAAATGTATACCATTAAAAGAATTTGAAATTGAAAAGATAGTTGATTCTACAGGTGGAAGAATATGGTCAACATGAATCTTTATTAGACAGTTACAATACAGATGGTTTATTTCTATTAAAAGATTTTGAAAGAATTGGTTACTGGATGAATTGTCAATGAAGACAATTATCAACAAGACAATTATCAAACAGATGGAATACTTCCATTGGAAGATTTTGAAAGAATTGGTTACTACATGAATTGTCAATGAAGATACTTATCAAACAGGTGGAATACTTCCGCTGGAAGATGTTGGAAAATTTTGTTACTAGATGAGTTGTCAAGCCATTATCCATGAAAACAGTTATCAAGAAATATGGTAGAAGATTATTGGAAGAATTCTGACACCTAGGAGGATATTATTAGAGGAATTCTGACACTTAGCTGAATTTCATTAGAAAAATTGACATCAATTACAGATGGTAGAATTTCATTAGAAGAATTCTAACATTAATTACAGATGATGGAATTTCATTATAAGAATTTTGACATTAGTGATAGATGACATAATATCATTGGAGGAATTTCACCACCAATTTCAAGAATAGATGAAGAAATAATATTGGTAAATATTTGAAATAAATAATTACATAGTCAAGTGGCAAGATGAGGATTCAAAAGATGGTTTCTAAAGTTTATTGATGTTGCAAATCATAGGACATGTGACAACAATTGATAACTAATTGTATCGGTCATTTTTTCTATAAATAACAACAGAATGTAGAAGAAAAACACACAACTCCAATACAAAAAATCAACATAGCACAATGTAGCCTATCTTTCTCCTTCATAGGAAACCTTTACCTTAGTTTAACTTAGTTTCCTCTTACAAGAAAACTTACTAAAGTTGATTTAATTCATCTATAAGTTTCAACTTTTATCCATCCTTATTCCACCATTTATAAGTTGCATCAACATGTCCCCCACCCTTCCATCTTTTGGAGTTTAATTTAATTCCTCAACAAATTGCACCATACTCTACTAATTAGAGTTGAATTAATTCCTCCACAAGTTTCACCATCAACATCTTCTACCACCATTTCTATAGATCATAGCAGAGTTCCACAATTTTTTTTGTTATAGCAACAATATTGCAATTTTGGGATTTTATAATAGCACCACTATTGTCTCAGGTCATTGTTGTACCAAATTACAGCATGTTATCGGAAACCTAGATTTGTGATCATATGCAACAAAGAAGAAGAGAGAAAATAATGCAAATAGCAATCACCCATAGCAAGAATGAGACAATTTACATGATTCGGCTTGAATCCCATGTCCACGGGCGAAAACAAACAGAACTTTCACTATAATTGAAAATAAAGATTACAATGAATAGTGCGATGGCATAGAAATCGAGAAACCCCCCAAATATAAACCCCAAAACCCTAATCTCCATGGGTTGGATCTGGACCCCAAATCGGATACAAAATAACAAGTAATATTCGGGTTTTCTTTGAATCATCATCTACGTAATATATATA
>JAOXJP010281003.1:0-19493 GCA_025762735.1 Platanus orientalis | reverse complement strand
CTCTTAATCACAACCTGGGGTTTTTTTTTTATAGTGGGGAGCTGAGGGGGGTGTGGTGGAGTGAATGAGGATGAAGGGGGTGAGGTGGTTGGAATAGAGGGGGGTTAGGAAAGGAGTGATGGGGAGAAGGGTGAGGTGTGAAGTGTGGTGGACTTCTAGAATGGTGGCTGGGAGGTGGCAGCTTGTGGTGAGGAGGTGGGGAGTGTGTGGAAGAGGAGAGGGGAGAGGTGATAACTTCTAAAAGGTTCTAGAGGGTTTCATGGAGGTGGAGAGGAGTGGGGCCCATAGGGAGGGGTGCAAGGCTAGGAGAGGTGGTCCTTAGATGTCCACCCTTCATTTGGAATTTTTCAAATGAGGGGTATAAAGTTTAAAAATTGTTTCAGGGGTATTTTAGGTAATACAAGTAATTTTTAAAAAAAGTAATTACTTTTTTTGGATTTTCCCCCTTCACTGTCTGTGTCTATTTTTTGGGTTCTATAGCTCTTGGCTTTTCAAAGTTTATAAGTTTTTCGCATCTCCTAGACATCTTGGTCGCAATAGAGCTGACGGAATCAGAATTGGATATGGGTAAGTGGGTCAAAATTGGCTCCGAATGTACCCATATTGGCTCACACCAATGATAGAAGGGTAAGAAGGTAAAATTGATTTTCAAAATCTTGATATGAAAAGTAGCCCTTGATATTTGTGAGCTATAGGCTCTGACTGTGTATGAATCAAATACCTGAGCTGAAAGTTATGCTCCAAGTCCTGAATTATCTCGGGACAAATACCGTTTGGTCTTATGACTGGTTTTTTTTGGGTTTGAATGGGGTATGATTGTCATGGTTGTTTAGGTCTTAGATTTGTGATACTCTAGGGTCTGATAGGCAGATAATCTGACCCTTGGTGAATTTTTGGGAGATTTTCGAAGGGGGGTCATTTGATGGAGAAATATGCCCTGGGTTGGCGAAGAATTGAGTCAATGACTGATGCTAGGTTTTTGAAAGGGTTTCTCTATTAGGGAATTTATCGAGGATCTTAAAAATCCTAAAAGAATGAGCCTGACCTTGATGGATTTGGACTTTCGGAGAGTTCCTAGGGGCTTACTGAGTGTTTATGGCTGATACAGGTGCATTTGCTATACTTTGGAGATAGATTGGGGAAATTGAGGGGCATTGTGTCCTATGGGGTTTTTCTTAGGGATATTTAGGGCTTATGAGGGTATGGCCACTGACTGGCTGAGTTTCTAACTTGTATCGAGTCTTTAGGGTTTTTTTCGAAAGTCTGATTTTGGGGAAAAATGATGTATTTTGAGGGTGTTAAGGCAAAATGGTAATTTTATTAACTTTTTGTACCCCAATATGGGAATGTTGATGAGATTTGGAAATCCTAGAAAAAATCAGCTCTATGGCCTGTGGTTTAAGTTTTTTTGAGGTGTAGGGGCAAAATGGTCATTTGCTAGCCTTTTGGGTTTTTGATGCTGAAGGCCTTGCAAAATTAGCTAAGACCTAGATGTCTTCTTTGTAGAGAGTATTTTGGGAGTTGTGGGGAAAATGGGTTCAAATAGGGTTGAATTGGCCTTCAGAGGGTATAGGGGTAGAATGGTAATTTGTCAGCCTTTCGATGCTTCAATGTGGGAAGGCTTATGAAGGTTGGTAAATTCAAGGTGTCTTTGTTGATGAGAAGATGTTAGAAAGTGGGGTTTAACTGAGTCTGATTTGGGCTTTTGAAGGTGTAGGGGTAGAATGATAATTTGCTAGCCTTTTGATGCTTTAATGTGAGAAGGCTTATGAAAGTTGGCAAATTGAAGTCAAGGTGCTCTTGTGGATGTAAAGAAGTTGAAAATTGGAGTTTGATTGGGTCTGATTCGAACTTCTGAGGATGTAAGGGTAAAATGGTAATTTGTTAGCATTTCGATGCTTTGATGTGGGAAGGCTTGTGTAGTTTGGCAAATTCAAGATGATGATGGTTTAGAATATTTTCATTGTGTTCGCAACCAAAATGTTCATTGAGAATGCCTGCCTATTCAAAGCTCAGGGGTGTCTAGACCTTGGTTCTATTCCCATGTTGTAATGAAACCATCTGAGCCTTGAATCAAAATTTGGGTGCTGACAAACCCAGTCAACAAGTGGGGCACCCACGACTCAAACTGAAAAACAGTTGCAAGTGAATGTGGGAAAGAACAATGATATTGTGGGAAGGTTTCTATAAATAAAGAAGACAATGGAAGACACAAGGACAATCAATCATCATCATCAATAGTATTTTCTTTATCCTTAGGCGTAGTCATAACTTAGGCTTAGTTAGATCCTATAGCGTCTCAAAGTCATGTACTAGGAAAATAGACTATACTGCAAAACCAGATTCAATGAAGTCCTCCCTCGATTCAAGGAAAAGGATCTCAACTAATCTATCTGTTTGAAAGTAAATATGATTTATCTTGTACATTGCATTTCCAATTCAATGAATTTTATTTCTCTTATCACTTGGGTTGGTGTTGTTTTGCCATAAAAGTCTTCGGGTTAGAGGCATTACCAAACCTGAACCTTTTGATAGCCTGAATTGGGAGACCCTCATGGGTTTGACCTAGTGATCATATAAAATTTTTGTTCACAACCAACAGTTATATTGTTAGCCTTATTACATAGAATCTACTATAAAAATAAATACCTAAACCCTAACAATAGGAAAGCCTACTGAAAAAAGTATTGGTGTAAGCATGATATTGTAACAAATGAGAAGCTATGTATGTAATTAGTTATTTGGATTCATATATGATATCTAGATAAATATGAACCCTGGTATAAAATATCCGTATCTGTTTAAAATATTCAATGGATATCAGATTTCTGTTATGTATTTAGTCCAACACAAGAAAACGTTTGAAAATCATATATCAACGAATTTTATTTACAATTACTAATATTCAACTCAACCTAGGTGCTTATCCACGGATTGATAGAACAACCATTAATCCTGATGCAAAAAAATTAGCATTTTTTATCTCATAAATTTAATATTCAAGTACTAGGTATTACCACTATCAGGAATTTTAAATCACAAGAACATAAGATTGCATAGTGGGACCTCCGATTGCACATTGTGACCCTACAGACAGTGCATCTTTGATTCTAGCTTTTACCAAACTCCATTGCTCGACTTGTTTTCCATAACATTACTCTATATCTCTCACTTGGATTCTCTAGCATTGAATCCAAACATGCCCTTGAACTTGAAGGTTAACTCTAAATCTATTTCCAATAGACTCCACCCACATAGCCGATAGCCCACCTACACAGTAAGTTTGGTGGGACACCTCTTGGATGGGCACTACTACTACTGAGTGCATATGAGCCCCAATGAAAATGGATTGATTTCTATTCATCACCAAAATATAAATGATAATATAAATCATTTCATTATGTAAAATACCTAAGATGACTTCATTTCTAATATTAGTTAACAAATCGATATGAATGTAAATGAGTTCATTTTGAACCATCACCTTATGGCTTCAAATGAAATGATTTCATTACAGGTGCCATCCAAACATGGCCTTTAATCATCAATTTGGACATTGAGTCCTTGCATATCGTTGATCATCAATACTCAAATTGTATTCATCAAAAAAATAAAATAAAATCAGCACTCACATTTACAAATACTCATCTATCAAGACCTTTTGATTAATTGTTGCTAATTAAAAGTCCTAATTCCCAAATCAGTATGATGGAATGATCTTAACTTTTGATCAATTGGATTTTCTTTGGACTGTTAAAAGGAAAAGCATAAAATAGACTGGTATGTCCAGCCAGTAAAAAAAGTTATCAGATAGTTGAGATCACTCAGTTGGGTAGATTTTTGGATAGGAGATCTAAGTGGATCCATCAGCACCAACATTTCAAATTTCAATTATGAATACAAGAAAACATTTAAAACGCAGTTGACATTAAACCAAAATTATTAAGATCCAATTAAACCTCAGTGTATATTCTCTAATCCTTGACAAGTTAAAAGGTTTTTATAATAATCCTGTCCCAGCTACTCTTCATGGACATTTTATGACAACCCTCAAACAAAGAATCAGTCTCTTACTTTCTCGGAAAAATTGAAATGTGAATGCCCAATTAGAGAATGTTTTATCAATGAACCATTAGCCTGATTTTCAAATTTTAGATCCTAAATAGAAGATTAAAAAAAATTCAAAGTGGAAGGCTTCAATCTGAATTAGGGTTGTCAATTAGGCCAGGCTGGCTCGAAGCTCGATTTGACAGCCCAAAGAATAGGCTGGTTGGGCAAGTTGAACTTCAGGCTGGGCTGGGCTCAGGCCCAAGCAGTAGGCCCAAAGTGATTTTTGGGCTAAACTCTTGTCCAAGCCTTTTTAACTCGAAGCCTGGCCCAGTTAAGTCCAAAGTTTATATCTAATAATGGGCCCGAAGCCCGACCCTAAACTAAGTGTGATATTCATACGTGAGTGAACCCAATTTCTTAATTTGAGTGACCTTGGCCCAAAGCCCAACTTGAAGTATATAAATTCTAAATGATTTATCTCATTAATTTAATTATTGAAAACCATGAGCCCTAACTCAATTTGATATGTTTTATAAATTTGATTTTTCAACCCCATATGCCCCAACTCAATCTAAAAGTTTCCATTGGGTTGTTAACTTTGGGCCAACCCGAAGTCAGCCCGAGTCTGATTTATTAAATTAGGCTATGCTCAGGTAGAATGTCTCAGACACGGGCTGGGCTCAGGCTAAGGAATTTTTGTTTAGGCTAGGCTCGGGTTTACCTTAGCCCACCTCAGCTCGACCTGATTGATAGCCCGGATCTGAATTCATTTTCATCACTGAATATAATATAATTAGAGAACAAAACAAGCTATGACACCAAATATGATGGATGTGAGGAACAAAATACTTGAACCTATACCCCAATCAACTAAATACCTACTTGTGTAACAATCATGCTTCATTCATCACCGGATGTGCCATTGTTGCCAGCAACCCAATATTGTTTGGCTAAAACTAATATCTTCTCAGGCACAGGATCCCATCTTCATGATCGAACATTTAGGTGTCTCACCTCATTCCACTCACTATCTTCCTCACCTTGTTTAGGACATCAACATCATCCTAAAAGATATTTGTCCCTTCAGGGCGTAAGATACGCAGTCCATCTCAAGAAGGAATGTCCTCCATCTTGCGCCTGTTTATTATTTATTTGATCACACCGTAGATAGACATAAGAAAGAACCTTCCTTTCCTAGAAAGCAAGTTATGTATCTAAGAAGAACCTCACAACAAGATAAATTACAGGACTTTTTCCTTAATCGGTTCAAAGTTTTGGCAAAATAGCCAAATAATGAGGTAAAAAAAATTATTTGTAAAATTGGTTTTTGGTAATACATAATTACCTTTTTACCCTTCTTTTTGAGATAAAAATATCTCTATAGCTGTTGAACTGCTTGAGATTGCACAAATGGAAGAGGCATTGAGAAACCGACAAAATAGTCTGTAAGGAATTGGAAATTATCAACTGGATAAGAAATGTGCATAGATGGCCTAAGAGTGACGTCTTCTAAGAAGTTTAAGTTTTGTTTTTTTTTTCTCCGAATCTCAAACTATAAACTTTTCTAGTTTGTTGAAACAGAGAATAGTTTGAAATTAGGTGATATAATGAGCAAGTGCTGACTGAGTTTGTTGATGTATATTGTCCATTCCATATTGTGTAAAATACATGGAGTGGTAGATTAGGCAGGACATGGGCACATTGCATATCTTATTCATGTATGTAATATTCAAGTGTTGGTTTCCAAGAAGGAAGATGAGCTCCAAACACTTGAAGCTGAGGTTGATCCATTCTCAAGATTGCCAATATTCGAAGACTTAAATACCTGAGGCTCATCAAGCTCAAGAAAGATTTGTAAATGTATATAATGTGATAGACATAAGCTAAAAGGAACAAAAGCCCTATGCATGACCTTATAGACAAACCCAAGCCACCTACATATGTTCCCAAGTGAGTGGGAGTAGGTTCAAGGCATTCTAGCAGAAAAACAGGGGAATCGGATCGATCCGGGTGGTGTTGGATCCATCCGCACTTAATATACTACTTATCGAATCGATCCTGCAATGCTTAGGTATCTAAGATTGAGACATCGAATCAATCTGGGGATGCCAGATCGATCCGTGTGGATCAATCCAATAGATCCGGATAGATCCTTAATCTTAGAAATTAAAAAAATAATTAAGTTCTACGTCTGCGATTTTTTGACTGTTGGGATAGATGTCATATCAAGGGTGCACGACTATGCTCGTCCCCTATAAATATGAAAGAAACTCAAATGAGCTCTCTAATACACACAAGAACACACACAAAACAAGAAAAAATATTGAGAGAGAACAAAGCATTCAATCCTTCCAACTGTCAAGTTGACTCCATTCATGAGCATCCATTGAAGATCAAGGAGCCATTTAAGTGCTTTCCTAGCACTCTCCACGTGAAGAACAAGAAGAGGGAAGCAAGGTGAAGGGTTTACTCCCAAGTGAACCCTTGAGAGAAGCTCTAAGGAGCAAAGAGGCACTCTTACAAGCTTGGTAGAACCTATTGGCACACTAGCTCAACAAAGGAGCAACCACCCTTATGTGAAACAAACAATACACAAGCCTAGTGAGGTAATTTGTATTGATTTTAAATTATGTTTGAGACTTTAACACCTGTCGGAGACACTAGGTGTAGACCATAGCACTACCGCTGGAGACATCGGTAGTATAGACCATACCCGTCAGAGGCATTGGGTATAGACCTCTCCCGCCGGATTCACCAGGAGTAGAGCTTGCTTTGCAAGTTGTAGGTTTTAAAATTTTAATCTTAATTGTAATGTACTTCAATCTCAATAAAAATTAGTAGCTCGGTTGTAAACTTTGAAAGTAGATTTAGACTCGAGTGTCGAACCACTATAAAAACCGTGTTGTATGTTTGCTTGTGGTGTGAATTCTCTTCTCTCTATCTTACATGGCATGCATTACATCTTCTACATGATCTTTCATATTTGAAACTAATTAGGAACTTAAATTAGTTGAAAGATTGAAATTAAGATTGCTATTGTATTGCACTTGTAATTACAATAATTAAATTATATTGTGAAGTGCAATAAATTCCGAGGACTTCAATAATATCTAAATTGGAATCTAAGTGGGGTTAATTAAAAGAATTTTTTTTTATAAATCCTTTTCATCCCCCTCTCTAGGATAAAATCAAACTATCAGAGTTTATCTAGTCATGTTCAATAAAAGCCAATGACGAAACAAATGAATATTGAATAATGTTGCAGTGCAAATTGATAAATAAAATTTCAATTCCAGACCAAATTGGCCAATCAAAATGGTCATCCAATCACCCCACACTTCAGTGGAACAATTTACAACTTTATATAGTCACACGGTACTTATCTTAAAATCATAAAGAAAAATAAAAACCACTAGCTCAGATTGCTAATGAATTCTCCTTATGAGAAATGAAAACAATGGGCCAACAATGTCTCCAATTAACAATCACAAAGATTCTACCAGAAATGTTTTGCTCGAATTCAATGTCTCATCTGGCCAGGGTGGCATCATCAAATAGCATATGAATTCCTTGCTCAGAGAAATCAATCTCTAGATTTTGTATATTCACGTCATCATGCAGCACTAGATTATTGGGAAAGTTATTATACCGATCTTTGTATGTCAAAGGTAAGCAAAAACTAAGGATTAGGATAGGCTTAGGAGGAATAAATAACGGGTATGAGAGGAAAACATACAAAGGGTATAAAAGGAACAGAAAATGTAATAACTTGTAATTAATTCTAGTTTTTGCAAATTTACCCCTAAAAAACCGATTTCGGAAATAGTTTTTTTTTTAACTCATTATTTGGCAATTTCGCCAAAACTTTGAACCTTTTTGGGAAAAATCCCTAAATTATAAAACAAAATGACTACCAAGACATGTGATTGCCCAGTAGATACTGCTTCATCCATGAACCAATAACCTAATTTTCAATTTTAGATGCAAAATAGAAATTAAAAAAAAATCTGTTGTGCGGAATCCCTAGATTTAGAGTCGTGTGCAACAAAATAAAAAATAAAATAAACAAAACAACACTCACACAAAGAACATGACTACTTCCAACAACAACAACAACAATAACAAACAGCCTTATCCCAACTATTTGTGGTCGGCAAAGAACATGACTGCTTCCACGGATGGAAATAGCTAGAGATATTTCACTATGAACGATATCAACAGTGATTCATGTAATTCACAACATAAACAAACAATAGAAACTTTGAAAGTTCAAAACTTAGTTTCTGCCCAAGAAATTGTTCTTAAGATAGAGACATTGGAACATTTATTTTTTGGGTGTCCATTTGCTAAAGGAATTTGTGAAAGCATCTTAATGAAAATTCACCCTTTTAGGAAACGTGCCAAAGTTTTTGTAGATGAATGACAATAGATTCATGCTAGATATGGTGGAAACAAAACATCAGCTTCTATTGCAAAACTAGCATTTAATGGGACTCTTTATCATATTTGGCGAGAAAGAAACCAGAGATGTTTTAATAATGTGGTGAGAAGGAAAGAAATGATATTTGAAGACATAGTCTTTGAAGTTAGAGTAAAGATTAAAAACTTGAAGAAAATCAGTGGTGGCAGCCCCCTTCTTGATCATGTTGTAGATATGTGAATTTTGAAAATATCGTCAGATGAACCTGTTGGAACTAGTTTTATATGGCTGAAACACCACATTGGATTTTGGGTCATGTTGTGTGATGGTTCCATGAGTCCTACTTGCTCGGGCAATGGTGGGCTTATTTGAAATGATGAAGGGGAACCTTTGATTGCTTATGTTGGAACTTTAAATGTAAAGCATGTACTGTGGTTAGAGATGTATGCACTGTGGAAAGGCTTGAAGATTGCTAAGGATTGGAATATCAACACTATAAAGATTAATATGAATTCCAAACTTGCAGTTTAGATCATAAAAACTGAAAATAAGTGCCATTGGCGTGTTCTTAGTTTGAAGAAGAAGATTGAGCAGCTCCAGCAAACTTTCTTGAACATAGAGATTGAACATGTATGGAGAGAAACAATTCAACCAGCAGATTTTCTGACAAATTGAGCAATAGGTACTAGAGAATTATGCATTTTGCCTATAGATTTCCCTCTTGCACTTAAAGAGGTTATTATGAAAGATGTAAATCAACATGTATACATTAGATTGTAACCTCTTTTCTTGATTAATAAATCTTTTTACTTATCAAAAAAAAAAAAATTTCTACTCTGATTTAGTAATCAATTTTTTCATATAAAACTAAGAGGCAGATTATTAATCTATTAAAAGTCCACTGCAATGTGGGGGAAGATGTCGTTCTACATGACTACCAAGGTACAATGATCCTAACAATGCAGCAAATGATAAAAGGCCATTTGCACCTATGGATCGCCACCTTGGGCCATGGCCTTCAGCTTCCTACAACTTCATCAGCTGCTTGATCCGATAGTCATGTAGAAAGACACCAAAGAGGTTGCTTCAAAAGATTGAAGGAGGCTACTACACTCATTAACAAGGTTCGTTAAAACACAATTACAAAAATCTCTTATACATAAAATTGGTATCGGCAAAGCATGAGTATTTTAATCAAAGAGTCCAAGAAGTAAAATAGTGTTTATAGGTTCTACAATGGCATGGACCAATCTTGCCCAATCAAACTGGGAAGAATTGATTACCATGATGTCTCTTAAGAAAATGTAAGCTTAACCATATTGAAAGCAATTTTGGCTCCAAAACATAGATAAAAATTAACATCATAACATAGGTGAAGGGGATTGGTTGAGGAAGTCAATAGAGCTGAAATCATATCCATTCAAACAAGAAAAATCATCCTCATTTGCAATCAACCTGTGAAATGACAATGTTGCCTGACTTGGTTTATCTAAGTAAATATATGAGGATGGTATCCTGTGTATTTACTAAAATATTAATTGTCAGCATGCAAATTGTGGAGCTTCTCTTAGTTTAAAATGGAAATGAAAAAAAAAAATCTTCTGTAACTAAAAATTGGTGTGACCATGGCTGTACCATAAGCTGACACGTAAAAATTTATAGTGAAAAGCATTAAAAGAAAAAAGGATGTTCAAATAAAAAAAAAAATAGTTGCCCAAAGAAGGTACCGAATTCAAAAACACGTCAAATTTTGGTCACGGAAGGAAAATGATTCAAACAAAACACTAGTTTTTTATTTTATTTTATTTTTTATTTGGTAAGAACAAAACACCAATATTTTATGTTATTTTATTTTGTGGTAAGAACAAAACACCAGTATAGAACCAAGCAAATGTTATGTGGTCAAAATTTATATGACAGCACCATTGGCTGACAAGTGGTATTCTTTTTTATTTGGTCTCTTTTTTGGAATCTAGTTTTTTATTTGAAATACTTTTAATCCTATGCTCCCTATGTGTCAGTCTACAGCGAGGTCACAGATAATTTTGGTTATGCTAATGTTTTACTATTTTCAATAAAAAGTGCATGGGGTCAGCTGGATGGCATGAACCGACAACAACATTTGTCGCATTCAAGTTGAGATGGGTATGGCACTCCAACTTCTGTGCATGCAAAATCCGTATACAATATGTGTACAGGAACTTAGGAGCATTTGCATTAGCACTGAAAAGTGATAAGTACACCTTCCCCTTTCCTCCCAAAAAAACGTGTAAATCGTTTTTTGGTGCTTATGCAGGTGCTCTGCACATATATGTACGGATTTTCTTTGAACAGAACCCGGAACCTGTGGTCTGTTGACAACTTGATGGAATTGTACCCATTTCTTGCCTTTTGCGGCTGTCAACATGTAAACCCATGTGGCCGTACTAAGTTTTTTTTTTAAAATCTTGTGGTTTCTTTTGTCTTTATAGGAAAAATTAAAACGGCATCAGGGTACGGACACATCAACGCCAAAAAGGCTTCTCCCATTATAACTCGGACTTCAACCCCGTCTCTCTCAGCACTCTTGATCTCCTCCCTTAGTAAACCTGTAACCTGTATGCGGATGGTCAAGAAATCCTATGGGTGCAAAAACTGAAAAAAGCAACCACACCAAGAACTTAATAAATTCTAAAGAAAGAAAACCTTACGATGCTTCTTTTAACAACAGCTCCATCCTCCTCAAGTTGAGGCTTGGCTATGACTCTCTTCACCACAACTTTTGGTCTGCTAATACCAGATGTTTGTTCTCCTCATGACATGTTCTTCATAAAATAAGAGATGATGATGTTATTTTTTAGTTTTGATTCCCCCACAGCCTTTTCCTTTCTTTATTGCTTTCCTTCTTTCAACATCTCTTTATCACTCTTTATGATATTACCTCCACCATAAATCTATCATCTAACTGGATGCATTGATGTGGCCATGTAGTTGTTGTTCCAATTGCATCATCAAGGGTATGCATATAAGCCCTTTTCAGAGAGAAATAATTGTTCTAAACCGGCACGATTCCCAATGCTCTTTCATTGTCTTATGAAAATTCAGCAAATTTAAGGATAACAAATGTTCTAACAAGTTGTTTTCTTCTACATTTAATTTTTAAGCAAAAAAGAGAAGAAAAGGGGGGAAAATAAGAAAATTGCTAAATATCCAAATGCAAAAGCAGACCAAATTAAATCTCATAGAGAATGAAATAATAAATTTAAAATTTCACAAATAAAACACTAGAAAAAAAAAACAATTATTTATTCTGCTATTGAATAAAAAAAATATATCAAAATGAAAATTTGTTATTGAATAAAATTATAAAATATATCAAAATGAAAATAATGAAAACCTAGGAAACAAAAAAATTCAAAACCCTAGCTTCATCATCAAAGACAATCAACAAGATGGTATCCATGTTCCAGGCTATGCAAACAGGTATAATGAGAAATAGACCCTAGCTTCATCATCACAACTATAAAAAAAAAAAAAAAAACACCTCACCGGAGAGCTTGTTCTTCGTTGGAGGAGAACGCTGGTGAAGGAAACGAACAGGGAAGGGTTTTCAGTAATAAAAGAGAACGGAACAGAAAATCCAATAACCATTCATGCCATTATGGCCTCGATATCTAAAACTCCAAACAACGATCAGAAGAAGAGATACCTCAAAATCCCAATTATTTCTCAGCGTCTTCAAGGAAACAGAAGAAAAAAAAATACAAACAGGATATAATCTTACTCGTAAAAGCAACTTTAGGTCGCCGTACAAGCGATCTTCAACGTTTCATACTGGATTCAAACGTATGAGATCATTTCTCCACTGATTTCGGTTCTGAAACAACGTTTCGAGGTTTAGTGGAAGATAGCATAGAGTGAGGTATCGATCGCCGCAAGAGCCCTAAAGAAAGAGAGAAGAGCGAGAGAGAACGGAACCAAGGGGCGGATTGAAGGAACAAACTCGTGAAAAAACAAAAGGGGCGCGAGGAAACATAGTTCAGCTTATACAACGTTTCTTTAACCCCCAAAAAACTGTCTCCACGTAGCCCTTTAACAAGGCTTTATGTTAAAACCCCCGTTAAATCTGAATAAATAACCATATATATATATATATTAACAGCGGTTTAAAGGAAAACATTGTCCATAAATTTTTTTTATGATGTTTTAAAAAAAAAACATCATAAACATTATGTCGGAAAAATTTTTGGATTTCCTTTTAAAACCTTTATTAGATGTGGGACCACCAAATCTGAACTTCTCTCCCTCTAAGTTCCTAGTCTAACGTTCTCCTACTTCCCCATTCTCTTTCCCGTTGCTCTTCCACTCATTATCTTATATCACACTCTCTCAGCGGAACTTTAACTTAAAATGGATTGTTATGCAAAAACGTTGAGTAGATCAAGACTACCGAAGTTTTCTCCTTTGGTCCAATTTCTCTATTCCGAGTGCCAGTTCTCGCAGCCGCAGCTCCCCACCTGGGGTAAAAAGGTTCGTTTGTTACTGATCTCTGTTCATGATGTTTCTTAAATCCTTTTTTTTTTTTTTTTTTTTTTCTCTCTCTCTATATTTTCGTTGAAAGAAGAGAAAGATCCACTTGAATTTATAGTTCTATGTGAATCTGAAGTCTCATAAATAGTTAGCAACAGCAACGGAGTGCAGATTCGAGGAACTTTTTGACTACTTCCCAATCAACTCCGTGCGCATTATTGTAAGATAACTGCTGATGGTACATGGGTATGCATTTTGGTTTGTGAAGCAGAATCAGTGCTCGAACAGTGAACAGTTTCTGTTCTTCTTTCAAAAGCAGAGCAAAACCATTAATTATACTTCCCAAAATCTCAAACATCTCAGCAATCCCATTATGCTTCTCTGTTTCAAAAATAAAACGATAAAAGATGTTAATGATAGCTTTTTCGGATAAGTGGGCGGTGTAAATTTTTCATAGATGTGGTGTAGAATTGTTTTCAAGTACTCCCTTTCTCTTGGTTTGAGTTGAATTATGACGTTTAGTGTTTGAGTTCACATGTTATTCACTGCCAATCAAATGCATGGAAAAGGAAGGCCGAGTTTAGGATTGTGTGGAACTGGCTTGGCTGATCAAGTATATTGAATTTGGGTCGGGTGATAAAGACCTGACCAAGGCCGAGTTTTCAAGGTGTCTATGGGTTGGGTTCAAAGCAACTCAACAATTGGTTATATTGACAAATGCCAAGCAGCTTCTATGTTTAAATTGGGTTGAAAACTTTCGATACCGGAAAATTTCAAGTGAGTTTTAAGATTATATTGGGTTCGATTGGATATGCCTAGCTAGCTTAGCCACACCTAGGGATGAAATGTTTGACATGATCTGTGAACCCCCGATACAAATCCGACATGAAATTAGCTGGTTAGGGTTGACTATAAATGTGTTGGTCGATCCACTTTGACACCATTAATAAATTTCGACACCATTAATAAATGGTTCGTGTTCAGGTTGATCCATACAGTCATATACCCTTAACTCAACATGACACTAATCTGACCCACCAACACGAATTACTACGTGACCCATGAACCCAACATGAAATTGAACGTATTTTGGGTCAAAGTGGGTTGACTCCACTCCTAGTCTCACAAGCTGAATCACGTTGTTGACTCATTAAGAAAACATGTTTATCCCAATTAGTTAGTCCGATTGTTCACCACGTCCATTGCTCATGCCTTACATTCTCGCAACATGCTTAAAATTTGTACTTTACAAATGCCCAACACATTAACATATTAAGATTTTGGCGGAGGGACAACTATATCTTCAACCCGTGAGGATTTGGTGCAACCCTTTAAAGAATGCCTAAGGTCTACCTGCATCAGGAGCAGACAAATCAGGGCAGAAAAGTGATAATCACCCCCCAAAAGTGTAAATCACTTTTCTGGTGCTGATGTGTCAGCCCCTGCTGCATGGCAAGCCTCAGGTGTTTTTTAAGGGGTCGTACCAAATCCCGGCTCAACAAAGCCTTATCCCAACAATAGAATCGCCTTTTTTTTTCTCCAAGCATCGTAAATAGTGTGAAAGAGTTGTTGATTTACTACTCACCATGAAATGGTTAATTAGATTGCAACACAACTTTCACATTTAATAGAGGTCTGTCTCAAAACAGACAATCATTCTACATACACCTTTAGAAAATGATATCAGTCATCAGTGACCTGACATAACACTACTGAAATGAATTTTCAGTGTTGGTAATAAAAAGTCTAGCATAAGAATAAAGTGCCGAATGACAATAACATGTTTAATCCAATCCAAAACTAAGGGCAGAGTCATATCCACCAAAGCCTTGACATGGATTTCTGTGTAACTGTATAGCTTATCACAATTCAAAATTTACATTTATCCACATTGAAGCATAAGATACAGATTGCTCCTTCTCTCTCCTGTTAGGATGGGAAGTCTAACAATCAGCATCTTTCTCTCCCCGAAAGGAAAACCAGGCCTCAACTGGGGTGTTAAGAGTGATACATTGTGTGATCAATCTGTTGTTGAAACCAATCACTCGTCATCCATTTTCAAAAAATTTATCCGTTTCAATCTTTGATCTAATTCTGCCATGACTGCTGGTTCCTGCTTTTTTCCTTTGCTTTATTATTGTATCGGTTGTCATACAGACGATCTTATCAAAGACCACCGGCATGAAAGGAATTAAGACGCTCGTAATCTGCTTTCCAGTCATGATGGGGAAAAATTTATACACTGGGTGATGCAGATTCTCAGTTGACATAGGTTGAGATGTCCACATGTTCTTGACAAGATATTGAAGGAAGAAACAGTGAATGGATAAGGGAAGCATTCATAAACCGATCCCGAAGAAACAGGCTTTGAAGAATGTTATTTACCATCAACAATTCACCATTTTTTTTGTTGGTGAGTGCCATCAACAATTCATCATGTTCAAAGAGATGATGTTGTTCTCTGCAGGATGCTGATCACATCACCGATTTGATGGGCCATCAACAAATCGTCTTCATCTGCAATCACTGCAACAACTTAAACAGCCTCCTCTCTTTGTAGCTTGTAATTATTGACTAGTAATTTCTAAATGAGACATCAAGGAAAAAAAGATATAAATTGAATATAAAAACACAAGCAACAAGGTTGGGATGGGAAGGGTAAGTGGTACCTTGAAGATAGCCAAAACAATGTGAAAAATAAATTTAGCTTAAATCCTTCATTTATACAGGACACACGGATACCTCTAGAACCCTGCATTTCCGTGTTCGACATGTATCGTAAACAAACACTCCAAGGATATCTCTGCCTGCGTATAAGAGCTGCGTTAGGAGGGAGAAAGTGATTTTTTTGTTAAACACGTTTCAGACGCAGGGAGATGCCGAAAATAAAGATGTTATAATAAATCCTATACAATTAAAATAAAAAAGACAACAGGATGGATCAACTGTGAGAGGACATAGTCTAGTAATTTTTGCCACCAAGCCTTTAAATTAATTTAAAATATGATTTTAGATATTTTAATTTTTATACTTATTATTTATTTTCAAACATAAAAATAACATAAAATCTAGTTAAAATATTAATTAATAAATGTATTCTTATGATATCGTATCCTATTTTTAAAAAAATATCATATATCCGTATCATATTGTACCTGTATCTCATATCAATGTCCGTGCTTCATAATTTATACGTAAAAGTCAAACAAAAAAACACGAACTAAGATGTCACAGATTCCAGTTAAGCATAGAGGAGAAAACGGATAAAGTATGGTAAGTAAGAATAACCCCCAGCACTTCTTAGCAAACAAGTCTTTAAACGCCCTTTGCTTGACATGGCATCCTGATAAATTATCAGTGTGGCAGTCATTCCCCCAAGATATTTTCCAACAGAGCGGCAAGCATCTTCGGTATTCATCACAAGCAACAATAATGTCGCCACATAGTTTGTACCCTGTATGAAGAAAACTCAAGCCTCAATCATGATTAGCGGATTTTCAAGATTTTAACATCAACATCCCAAGAAAATGGACCCATCTGACAATATCCATCATAATCTCATAAAGAATGCCTAGAAGGGCACGACGGAGAGTTGCCCAGAATCACCTCTGATTTAACCTTATACGGACCAAGCAGGCACCTTTAACAGTCCCTGAATTCATGCCTAGAACAGACCTGCTTTACCAGACATGTGAACTGTTTAGCGGTTCCACTCAAACCCTTTTTGTCAATTGTTGAGGAAAGGAGCACTACGCTTAAGGGGGTTGTCAGTGAGGATTGATCTCCAGCGAAGGTCTGCGGGAGATTATGCAAAATGGATAATTAAGTTAATTGCCTGAAGAGGGTGCGGACTGTCCTCCGGGCGAGCACGGTGAGAAGGGTGAAGAAGGGTGTGGTGGGGTTCTCTAATATGAGGTGGAATGAAGACTAGGGTGGCTGGAGCCTGGGCCGTAGGAGGTGTTTTGTAAGGTTTGTGAGTGCCCTTCATTGCTTCATGGAGTTGCCGGCAACCTGCCCTCCTCCCTTGTGTTTTTTAGTTTCGCCTTTTCTGCCCTTCCCCTCCGCCGGAGTGTAAACCCTTTCCCCCCTTCCCTTCCTTCACCTATTTGCAAGCCGATCTATTGCCTGAAAGCAAGCCGCCCCTCTTCGGGTGCCCCTGCCTTTCTTTAATCCTTGTTAGGTGTTCGCGTTTCCTTCCTGGCAATCTCACCCTTTTAGTGAAGGTTCTTACCGGATCTGGTGTGGGGATCCGCCGGCTCCTGCTACGGTTGTGACGAAGTGGTATTGAGTGGGGCTTTGCTGGATCTGTTGTGGGTTTCTACCGATTTTGGTTGTGGTTATCAGTTGGCTGGTGTTTGCTGGTGGTGCGTGGTGTGTTTCCTTGCCCTTCGATCTGCTTCTTTGGCCCTCAGGTCTGCCTCGGGTCGGGGAAGACGATCGGTGTTTTTTCCTCCGGCTACCTGAAACACCGATCCGTGCACGGCGATGTACGTGGTGCTGAACTTTTTCTCTTCCTATGGCTACTGACGCGCTTTCCTAGATCGTGGTTGCCTGACACCTGCTCCCAACGGCTTAATGCGTGTCCCTGTACGATGACTGATTCAAAAAGCAACTTGGTGGGTCTGTGCCTGTCATTTCTCTGTCACCTTGAACCCTACTAATCCGGCTAGTACCATGCGCATAAAAAGCTAAGCTGCCATCTTGTCTGTTTTTTCAACTTTTATATTTTCTCTATTTTCGGTGCTTTCTTTTTCACTAAACCACCTCGCATGATCTAGTCCTTTTAAATTCCTATCATGCTCATTGCTGGTACTCCATCACACTTGGTGCTCCACACTCCGATTTATCTTCATACTTAGGCCCTTATGATCTATAATTCTGTGTTATTGGGTCTGTCTAATTTTTTATAGTTTTTTTTGTAGTTGGTGTAATATTAGCACAGTAACCATGTTTCCTTAGTCCATTCCATGAATCATATACCTTTTGTCCCACTTATCCTTTCCTATTGCTCAGTTACTAGTGTTTTGACCCCGTTTTTGTTTCTCGGTCTCTCGCGAGCATATCTGCATGGAAATGACTGCTAGAGTTCTTCAAGTTATGTTAAAGTCCAAAAATCCTCACGTTGCATTTGTGGCAGAAACAAAATGTCACAGAGATATTTTTTGAAAAAATCGGGCTTGGGTAAAGATTGGATTATTAAGACTGTTGACTCTAATGGCCTGTCAAGTGGGTTATTGTTTATTTGGAGAAAATACCTTGATGTTAGAGTGTCTGAGCTTAATTCTAGATTTATTGCAGCTAAGATTTTTGACAAGGAAACTAACATGTATTGGAGAGCATTCTTTTTCTACAGAGAGCTTGTTAAAGAGCTTAGGAATAGGTTTTATGAGTTGATTATCTCCAAAGTAAGGAACACAAATGGCCCTATTCTTTGTATTAGAGATTGGAATTGCATCTGAGATCGAAATGACAAAGAAGGGGGCAATTGGATTCCCAATAGCTGCATTAGTCAAGCTCACAGGATCCTTGATTAGGGGTTGTTGATGGAGGTGGGACATCATGGTCCCCACTTTACCAGGGTAAATAAACAAGGTGGGTTGCATCATGTTAAGGAGAGATTGGATCGGGCGGTTATCAACGAAGCTTGGAAAGCTCTCTATCCTGAAGCTAGTCTTGAAATTTTAGGTATTCATGGGACGGACCATAGCTGTTTGATCCTAGATACGTCTCCCAGTCGAAAGTTTACCTCTAGATCATTTCGATTTGAATGGGCTTGGACTATCCATCCAAAGTGTAAAGAACATATTCAAGCGGTCTGGAATAGCAAATATAATTCTGACTCCTTTACAAACTTCAAAAAAATATTTGATGCCCTTCCTCCCTCTCTCAAAATTTGGAATAAAACCGTCTTTGAAAATATTGATAAAAAGATTAAGGAATCCCAAACAAACCTTGATAACCTCCACAAGCTTCCTCCGGATAAGAACATTCTAAAGAGCATTAAAAAAGAAGAAGCAAATCTTGATGATTAGATTCATAAAAATGAAATTCTTTGGGCCCAGAAATCTAGAGTCAATTAGCTTAAGTGGGGGGATAATAATTCTAAATTTTTCACCTAACTATTCTGGTTAAAAGGGTTAAAAATAGAATTGTGACTATTAAGGATTCAGATGAGATTTGGATTAGTGGACAAGAAAACATTCAAACTATGGCTAAAGATTATTTCTCCTCTTTGTTCAAATCAAAAAGCCCTAGGAGAGATCAAATCTCCATAATTACTAATAAGGCTTACCTCTCTCTCTCAAATGAATCAAAGGATTTCCTTAACAGGGACTTTAGTAGTGAGGAAATTAAGAGAGCTGTTTTTCAAATGGGAAAACTTAAGGCTCCAGGGCCTGATGGTTTCCAAGCGAGATTCTTTCAAGAATATTGGGAGATAGTTGGGGAGGATGTCATTGAGGCTATGAAAAAAAAATTCAATCAAACTACCTCCCTAATATCCATTAATCAAACC
>JAOXJP010280994.1:0-19493 GCA_025762735.1 Platanus orientalis | reverse complement strand
CATCTGTGGTCCAAATGATGTAATTTTAGATCCTATGCACCCCTAAGCCTCTACTCTCCAAAGGATTCACTACAAGTTAGACACTGCTTGAGAACAACTTTAGCCAATCTCCCAATTTGTGGAAATCCTAACCAAGAAATGACCCTTGCAAAAGCCCCTAGAAACTCATCCGATCTCTGAATCCAGAAAGGTCAATTGCCATATCTTGGCCTCGGCCTTAGCTTCAAATCTCCAAGTCTGAGAAAAGAGTTTCAAGCTCTTGAACCTCCATGAAATCTCAAACCTTCCTTAGAAGGTCAAAAGTCTATTTTTCCCCTTTTCACTCTTATAAAACCAGAATATTGTCTAGATCTCCAAATCAAGAACAGTCAGTGCCCATTTCTTCAAAATCGTAAGGCCTTTAAAAAATAGTCTAAGGAGCCAGGGCTTTCATGAAATCTAACTGCCAAGATTCCCTCAAAAACTCTAAAAAGCATGAAAAATTAGGTCTAAAAATCAAGTGCTCGAACAACTCTCGGGAGCGCACCTAAAATAAAAAATTCAGATGGTCAGTGGCCACACCACTGTAAATTCGGAGCCTCAAAACTATTAGAACTATGCTAATTTATAGAAAATCCATGACCCAAGTCTAAGGAGCCAGGGCTTTCGTGAAATCTATATGCCAAGATTCCCTCAAAAACTCCAAAAAGCATGAAAAATTAGGTATAAAAATCAAGTGCTCGAACGACTCCCTAGAGCGCACTTGAAATCAAAAATTCAGATGGTTAATGGCCACACCACTGTAAATTTAGAACCTCAAAACTATCAGAACTATGCTAATTTATAGAAAATCCATGGCCCAAGCAATCATTTTTGCCCAAACGTAGAAAAGCGTGTTTCGTCTATATTAGGCTTGTGAAATGCTCTTAAAAGTTCTTCCAAACTTGGAATGCAACGAGGTTAGAACCATTTTCTCACAATCTTCCCTATCCTCAATAAAGCATTTCATGAACCTCTGATTCAGGGAATGATTAGACATTCAATTATACTCAGCTTCAGGCAGCTATAAAAACTTGATTCAGTCAAGTGACTTTGCTTCGAAAAACCCTCGGTGGTTGCCTAGGAATCCAGTGACCAATCTGTTAGTTTCTATGGTCTCAAGACTCATCAGACTTCAAATCCTCTAAATATGGCCCGATGCGGCATTTACCAGAAGAACCAGCAACATCTCCTGTATAATTTTGTCAAACCATTCAATTAGGATAGGGATCATCCCTACCATTGATCTCCCTCATCTCTATCTCTAATCCAACCATCCATTCCACCAAATTGGGGTTATCCCAATTTCATGGTGAACAGGGTGACAACGACAAACCCTAAAATCAAAGAGAAAAAGAGAAAGAAAATAGGGAAAAACTTGGATCCACCCGCAACCCTTGGCTAGGTAATCCTAACCCTGTCCAAATTCATGTTCTCCCCCTCACTTATGATCATTTAACAACTATTATGCTGCCCAATTTATGCTAGAGCACTACTTTAAATCGGGTACAAGGTAGAGGCTTAACAACCTCTATCTTACTCTTATTTTCAACCTATTTTAGTGCTGAATTTAGTTTGAATTTTGTATAAGGCCTCTTGAGCCAAATTTTAACTATATTGTAATAGACATATATAGGTAGTTTAGTATTTAATTTGGTAATTTTTTAAGTTGTGGAAGGCCTCCAAATGGCACCCCAAACAAACCTAAAAAACTTGGCCTGTGAGACCCAATTTGTAGGAATATTTGTGATTTTTGTTTTTGATAATCCATGCATGACTTTGAGCTCAATTTTTTATATGTTATTACTCTATATATTTGTCATAAGCATGCTTAATTTTATGATTTTTTTGAAACCCCAAAGGCTCCAAAATTGAGGAATACAGTTGTTGGATTTTCTCCCAGCAACTAATGCCTATTTTTTGTGAATTAAAAAAACAGGCATTGAGAAAATAGGCGTCAGGGATAAATTCAGGCGTTGAGATCTAGAACCCACCCCAGGGAGCCCTGATTGCTTTAGAGCCTGTTCCAAGGCATGTTCTGACGAATGAGATGAATGAGACCCATCCATGTGCATCAGCACCTCTATGGGCCCTTATTTCTTCCCAATGCCTGATTTCAATAATCAGGCGTTGGACATGAATTTTAGCATTGGGATGGATTTCAGGCCTCAGGCCTGGATCTTAAAAAACATTTTTTTAAAAATTAGTTAAGTGTTGAGTCTGCCTTAAGGTTAGGCCTAAGACCCAGGAGAGACCCCCTCTTTGGGTCCCACTTGGGTGGCCCAAAAACCTAAAAAACTGTTGATTTTATACCCAAAGCGTGTTTTCCTCCTGAATTAAAATTCAGGCATTGAACAGACAGGTGTCAGATCAAAAAATAGGCGTTAGTCTGTGACTGCTGAGTGGCCCACTTTGGGAGATCATATCTCCACATGGCCTATGCCCAGGACTCGTAGGGTTGCACAGTGTAACCCTAGAAGACTTACTCTTTCCCTGCCTCAGGAACCCACAGTGTTGGAAACCACCCAAACACCTTAAACAGTGGCACCAAAGTGTCTACTGGATCAGATTTCCCAACGCCTATTTTCAACCTGAATTAAATTCAAGTGTATGGAAAAACAGGCATTGAGATGGAAAATAGGTGTTAGGTCTATAACTCAGAAAATTAACCTTTCTTCTTTTCTTCCCCTTTTCCTAGACTTGATCCCAAACCCTAAAAAGGCAAACAACAAGCTATTTAGAGGGGTCAATCCCCCCCTAAAAGACCAAAACCTTGAGGGGTCTTCTCCTGTAGGTAAAAAAGGTGCAAATTAGGAACAATTGTGGACTGTTTACAAGCCGTCTGTTTTCACATTGAATTAAAATTCAGTTGTTGGAAAAACAGGCGTTGAGAGCTAAAACAGGCGTTAGGCCTGAGAAAATTCGGCAAACTCCCAACTCACATTAAGAAGGGTTAAACATTTAAATTCACAAGTAACAAAGCATGATTATGAACATAAACTTGAAACTTGTATGAATGAGAGAAGCTACCCTAAAAAGGCCGGTATTTGGGGTGCTTAACACCTTCCCCAAATGTAAACAAATAACTTACCTTAATCTCAAGAACTTAGATTAGTACTAGGAGTTTAACCCTAGACTTATGAGTCTAGTTTCCTTCTTCTCTTAGAACGTCCAACTTAGTCAGTTAACCCCGAGTTGGTGCCGACTCCAAACCAAATGTACCGAGCCCTCCCCCAAGGGGAGGTGCCTCCCTTCACCCCAGAGCCACGAGGCTGAAGTGGGCACACGCCGTCGATGTCCACAATGACCTTAACTTTGGAAGGGAGTAGAGACTTAGGATTGTGTCAATGGAGGAGCCTTTGAAGAGGAGGAGGAAGACCTTCCATGCCTCGTCCTAAATGCCTCCATTAATTTCTCTAATTGGACCTTTTTCCATGCTGATAGTTGATCACTAAGGTCAAACAGAGGGTGGGGAGGAGTTCTTGGTGAACTCACGGGAGGTGTGGAAGATGGGATGCCAATGGTTGGTAGAGATCCATCTACCATGTTAGTGCCAAGATGTGCCTTCTTCTTCTTCTGTTGTCGGGTCTCAAGAGGCGCTATCTTGACTTTTCGAAATTGTTAGAAAATTACATTCATTTGAGAGGTTGGATTTTAATTATTTATTTTGAGCCATAAACCTTTTAACAAATGATAGATCCTATAAGTGAATTCATGTCTGATTACTAAATCATAAGTCCAGAATAATCAAAGCTTTGATTTACTTAAAGGGGGGGTGAGAGGACTTAAATTCCTGAAATGGATCTTAGAGGGGGTGAATAGGATCCTTAGACTTATTTAAATTTTTTTAAAATAATTTATTCACCCTCTCTTTGATTTTCTTAATTCAATTAAACATGTAGCAAAAATTCTTTTGATAAGTAAATCACTTTTCTATGAACTTATCATAGACCACAGGCTCCGTCATACACTATAGAGGAAGATTTTTGGTTGGTTTGAGGTATACTCCCAACCACTTGTGCATAGGATTTTGATTGGGATTGCATGGATCTCTCTCAATCTCTACCTTGACTCATAGGTGCTTTACCTTTGAATGAGGTAGATGTTTCTTCTCAACCTTGTTTAACCTTTGATAAGGTCTTTGTGGTTCCACCTTTTCCTTTCCCTTGTTGGAAGGTTATAGTGGTGGTAGATCCTTTGGCTTTGGCAAAACCATTCTTGGGTCCTTGAGTTGAAGGAAAGGCATTGGCCTCGGAATTATAACCTAGTCTGATCATATCCCCATACTCTTTACCCATAGTAAACATCTTTTCAAACTTCTCATTTCCTTGGGCAAACATTGAGATGTCTTCCTCTTATTTTCTTTAAGTTTCTTAATTTGTTTGAGGTAATTAAGGGACTTCCTTCTGAGTTTAGAACAAGTTAAGTTGAGAGATTTGTTTCTCTCATTTAGAGTTTTGACTTGGTCTTCCAACTCTTGGATACCTGAGTTATCACTATGAGACTCATCCCTTTAGTTTTCTAAGGTTTTAAGTTTCTCCTCAAGCTCAAGAACCTTGTTAGATAATTTTTTATTGTTCTCAAGAATTCTTCTCTTTTCATGCTTCATATTGTCATTTTCTAAGCCTAGAAATACTCTAGAGTTGTTGAGCTTCTTCTCTAGTTCCACTATTTTTAGGCTTATCTCCTTGGCATATAGGAACAAATAATTTTCTTTAGAAAGATCATTTTCTTTTTCACTTTTTGAAGAAGACTCTTGTCTAAGAGTGGAGATATATAATATCTTCGAGGGACTTTGACTTTTTAGTTAATTCAATGATTTCCCTCTTGAGTTGCTTATTTTTCTTTCCCAACTCTACACTTTGTACAAAAAGGTCATCAATTGCCTCTTGTGCATCATAAATCTCCTTTTCTTCTTCATACTCTCTCTCATCTTCACTTGAGTCACTTTTTTCCAAAAGTGAGCTCATGGGAGTACCAAAAACCATAAAAGTTTTGATCTCTTGTGAGGGAGCTTCCTCACTACTTTGGGACTCATGTTCTGAAGTTTCGGACTCATCATTCCATGTGGCAGCCATGGTTTTGCCTTTTGACTTGTATTTGTTCTTCTTATTGCCACAATCCTTGACAATATGTTATCTTTCTTTACACTCATAACAAATGGGAGGTTCTTTAGAAAAGTCTTTCGTTTTGTATCTAGGATATGACTCTGAAATAACTTCTTAAACCTCTTAGCAATAAGAGCCAAGTCATCATCTGAATCTTCATTTGATTTGGAGGGTTCTTCTACCTTAAGGGTAATGCCCTTCTTCTTGGTAGGTTCCTTAATGGCTGCTTCAAATATTTGAAGTGAGCCAATTAACTCTTCTAGTTCATAAATTCTAGGTCTTTGCTTTCTTCTATGATAGTTACCTTAGGCCTTAACCTTTTGGGGAAGAACCTAAGCACTTTCCTATCCACCTTAGATTCGGGGATGTTCTCACCTAGACTCCTCATAACATTCACCAAGTTTGACAACTTAGCTTTGAATTGGGAGATTTCTTCATCATCCTCCATCATAAGAACTTCAAGTTGTGCCATGTACATTTAAAGTTTAGACATCTTTACGGTGTTTAT
Organism: Platanus orientalis; assembly: GCA_025762735.1. Lineage (NCBI taxonomy): Eukaryota > Viridiplantae > Streptophyta > Magnoliopsida > Proteales > Platanaceae > Platanus > Platanus orientalis. Next base: position 13,859 of record JAOXJP010280994.1, on the reverse strand, counting down.
ACCCTCATGGGTAACGGAGAGAAGCTTTCCTGCTTCCTTTGCCATCTTAAGATGAGCTATCCTCCTAAACTCATCTGGGGATAGGCCACTTGTTATGACATTCAATGCCTTAAAGTTGAACTCATGAACATCCACCTTAGCAGGGGTCCACTCACTTCTCGATTTGTCGGGCTGTGTATAGCCATTGACAATTGCACTCCATACCCTCAGCTCATATGTATTTAGGAATATCTCCATCCAAGATTTCCAATAGCCATAGTTTGTTCCATTAAAGAATAGAGGGGTGCTAATGAATATAACACTATCTTCTCTAGCCATCTTGGATTTTTTCTAGGACCTTACTCTGGATATTAAGCTCTATGTGAGTAACCTAGGCTTTGATACCAATTGAAATTGCTTTAAAGTAATCCTAGAGGTGAATGAATATGATTTCTAAATTAATTTACCCATTTTTCAATTTTAACTTAGTATTGATTTTAATATTTTTAACTTAGCCCAAGTGTGTGTGTGCTCCAAGGTGTCTACTCAAGTATTTTGTCAAACATGTGCTATGCAAGAGTACTAGAGACCATTCAAGTAAAGAGACAAGTAATCACACACACAAACCACAACAAAAGATTTATAGTGGTTTGACACTAGGACCTACGTCCACTCTTCTAAAGCTCACTACTGAGTTTAGGTATATTTCATTTAGGTACTATTACAACCTAGGTTAATATACAAACCTAACTACGTGCTCACAAGCATGCTAAACAATAACACTCAGTGTCTTCAGCGAGTGTGTACTACTTCTAGTGTCTCTGGCAGAGGTAGTCAAGCTTCCAATGTCTCCGATGGAAGCAAAGTAAGAACAGTAATGAAAATGAATGCAAACGAATGCAAGGTCAAGAAAATATTACCACAAGTTGATTGATGTTGCTAGTTACACAAAGTGGCGTGCTCCTTGTTGAGCTAGTTTGCCTTAGCTACCCACAAGCTCCAAGTACTTGAATCTAGTGCTCCTTGAGCTCAGCCAAATGTGAGTTTCCTCTAGGGAAGACCTCACCACAAGTTCTCCTCAATAGTAGTAAAGTGGTATGCAAGAGGAGAGAAAGAGAGAGAGAATCTAGTGAAAGACGTTAGCTACTCAATCTCAAAAACCAGTGGGCAATGGTGTTTTTTACAGTGGACGATGCTCTCAATCTAATAAGCTTTTGAGCTCTCTCTAAAACAGCTTGGAGTGTTGGATATCTTTACTCTAATGAAAAAAGTTCCCTTTATAGGGTTGAGGAGCACCCATGGCCTTTGGATTAAAATCTTTCATGAAGGGCAACATTTTGGAGTCTTAGATTTAAAAAACGAAGTTCAAATTTTAAAAAAACTCTCCTTGAAAATTAGGTTTTAAAAATGTTCTAAAAATTATCCTCGCAAAATATTACTTAATCTGTTATCAATTACGGCTCGCAACCAATTGCGGATCTTAAAATCGATTATGGGCCATACTCAGACTTGTAATCGATTGCTTGATCCCAAATCAATTTCGAGTTTGGGAGATTTTGGTCCAAATCAATATTGGAATGGATTATGACCTATGAGTTTTAGCTTTAGGAGTCTTATATTGTGCCCAGATTTCACTCGCAATCGATTGGATGATTTGTAACTGATTGCGCTGAAATCGATTGTTTGATCTGTAATTGATTGTGACTCCCAATGTTTCTGAATTTTACTTTGGGCACTATGGGGGGTCTGTCCTTGGGCTTTTTGCCTTTGGGTTTTGTGAGATACTTACCACCATGTCTACATTAGTTTTAAGGTATTAATATGATATGCAATGCATTCTTTATACCTTTCTTGGTGTGACAAATCTAAGGCAGATTCCGGTATTCTCTTCCGGTCTTTGGTCCTTCTTATCTTTATGTATTGAATGTGTGAAAGCATAGAACACTTATAAGACACATACCAGTACCCATTTAACCATGGGATTGACATACATCAACAAAAATTAATAAACCTAATGATTTACTTACAAGTAACAGAGAATCCACTCCTTTGTTAGTGCGCTCTTAGTGACTCCGGTGGGCATGCTTCATCCAACGACTCTGATGGACTATCTTGCACTTGGTGACACTAGCAAGTGCTTTACGAACACGCATTTGGTGACTCCATCAAAGGCTAAGAATCTATTTTTGGTGACTCCGACAAAGGCTACGACTTGTAGAATAAGGAATCTTCGTTCTTTAGGATGCCTCTTGTGTAGGTGAATTTTATTTGTAAAAAGACCCTTTCTAGTTTCCAACAAATGTAACCAAAGATCTTTAGGAAGCTTTACAGGTGACCTTGAATAGGTTTAACTATGTAGAACAACTCTCAAGGTCATAGGCCAACAATGGTTTAACTCATAGGCTCATTAGCTCATTCTCTAGTTTTCTTTCATAAGATTTAACTATGAGTTAATCATGAGAGTTCTTATCTTTCTTGGGGCTCAAAGACCCTTTTTATAAAGGTTTAAAAGAGCTAAAATTCATCCTCCAATGGCTATATTCTAACAGTCAAATAACTAGCCGTTATGGCTTTTCAAAATTCAAAAAATTGAATTTTTTCGCCTAGGACCGGTCCTAGTTCTTCCTGGCACCTGGGACCGGTCCTGGTTTTCCTAGTGCTTCCTACACCTGGGACCAGTCTTAATTTCCTAGGACCAGTACTGGAAGCTTGGACCAGTCCTAAATAGCCAGGATCAGTCCCCAGGTTTTGTTAAGCGCAGATTTTGGGTTTTTTTTTTAATACTGTTTTCCTCATGTTTTTTGGTCTTTTTCTCTTGGGCTTCTTTCCTTGAACTTAGGTCCATGATATACACATATTTTATGTGTGTTTTTCCTATTCGGATCATCCCCCTGGCTTTGGCTTCTTTGAGGTAGTTAGCATTAGAGACTTGGAATTCTTTACTAATGCTTGAGTTTTTTTGGCTTGGTCATTCCAACTTTGAGTCCATCTTCTTGGTGCTTTCCTAGAGTTTAAACTTGGACTTACATAAGTATACAAATTACATCATAAAGTTTTATACACATGATCACTACATGTACGTACATTGTTTTGTGCATGGACATTGACAATACATAAAAGCTAACAATCTCCCCTTTTGTCAATTCCATGCCAAAACAATAAATTTACAAATAAAATCCTAGTAATGTATCTACCCCATGGTTCCCTTCTTGCCAATTTCGCTCCCCCTTTTTAGCATGAGTTGACAAAGGGTGGGTCCTCCCTCAAGATGTGACGTCTTCCTTGCAACACATCAAAAATAATATACCTTTATCTAAAAGGTGCATTAATTTAGAAAAAAGTATAACTTCGAAGTATGAATTAAGCAAAAATAGATTTAACTATATAAAAAAATTCAGTTAAGAAAAATTTAACTATTTAACACAAGTTGTCAAAGGCATAATTCAAAATGATTTTACTACATGATGCAACTCTCCCCCTTAGTAGATATATCTATTGAGATCATAATATGGATTTAAAAAAATTTATTGTAAAACACATAATTCGAATCTCCAAAAACAATACCAATTGAAAATTTTCACAACATTTTATTATTAAGTCCAAAAAATCATCAATGGTATAAAATATCAATGCTCCCATTGAGTTTGATGTAGTAATTGAAATATGAAAACTCCATTCACTTGAGATTTTTAAGAATTTTCCTATAAGTTCAAGTTACTCCCATTTTCTTATATCTCCCCCTTCTCATGCAATTATACTCCCCCTTAATGTATGCATGTAAAAAAATGAGAAAGTAACAATGAAGGCATGAAAAAAATATTTACCTATTTTGCACATAAGGTGCAATTGATTTAAACATTATAGTTTAATATTTTAAGGTCACTAAACTTTACCCAAATTTGTTTTATGGGAACCGGGTTAGTTTTCTTAATTTCATTATTTTGTTTCTTTTGTTTTGGCTTTTGGAATTTAAGCCAACCAACCTTCTTTTCTTCAAATTCTTGAATTTTTCTCCTTTTCCTAAAGTTTAAGAGCTAAAAATTTAATACCATTCATTTTTCCAATATTGTACTTTCTTGCTCATTTCTTTTCTAAGAGTGATGATTTTTCTAATATAGTTCGTTCCTTTTGCATTCCAATCTCATATGTCCTTGTAGTCCACAATAATAGTATTTAATTATAGAACATTTAGGACTCAGTACATGAGATTGTCTGTTTTTAAGGGTCTTCTTATATTTTCAATATTTTTGAAATTTTCTATTCTTTGTCTAATTTGTTCTTGGGACACCCTATTTTGGTCTTCTAAGATATGTATTTTCTTTTCCGTGATTTGTTTTCCCCTTAGAAGATCATCACTTATTTTTTCTAAAATATTTTTCTCTTCTAATGATTTACCAAGTTCTTCCAACTTAGATTTTAGAGATGTGTACTGGTCTTTTAATTCTTGATTTTCTATTATAAGTCCAGAGTTTTCCTTTGTAAGTTCTAGACTTTTCAAGTATAACTTGTTGAAGGCATCTTGGATGTCTTCAACCTCTTCATCACTGTCATCATTACTACTTGATTCTTCTTCACTCTCAATGGGAAGATTGGTGATAGCCAACATGGCTCTAGTAGTGGAGGAGGAGTCATCCTCACTACATGATAATTCACCTTTTGATGAATTATTGTAACTTTCATGGGTCTTCTCAATAAGATCCCATGCATCCTTGGCAGAGTCTAAGTTAAAAATTTTAACCATTTCATTTTCATTTATAGCACATGTGGGCATCATGGAAAAACCAGATGATCTTCCCATCCACTTCTGAGGGATGCGAAGCCTAGCCTAATGAATGCTAGGGCTTTGGTTTGGAGTCACTACCAACTCTAAGATTTATAGATGGAGTTAGATATCTACCTCCTTTCCTGGGAAAGCAAGGGTGCTGGCCTTGTAGCCCAAGCTAGACCCGTTGGCCTAGGATGACTCTTAAATTGGTATGAAGTTCCTAAGATTTAGGATAAGCTGTTTGGTTGCAATTGGGGCAGGTGTTAGGCACCCCAATTACCCACCTTTTTAGGGTGGCTCCTCTGACCTATCAATGTCTGGATATTATCAAACGAGACTTAGAAAAGTGTGATTTTGATACTTCTCTATCAATACGCCTAAATTTGCATTCAATACGCCTGATCTTGTATCACATGCCTGAAGTTTATTTTGTAGTAAAGTTCAGGCGTATAACCTGAGAATGTCCCACAATGGGTTTTTTTTTGTGATCAGGGGCCAATTGGTTTCACAAAGGTTGAAAAAAGACTTTCCTATGGTTATGGGACATGGGGGTTCATCCCCACTTTCTGATTTACTAGAAAAGGGTAAAAATGAAAATTTTCCAAATAGTACGTCTAATCACCAGGTGTACGCCTAATGTTTAAGTGAATGTCTGATCTTTCATAGAAGTGGAAGTTCAGGCGTACTGTCTAAAAAGGGGCCTATTGTGAGTTTTTAAAGGATTCAAGGGCCTGGGGCTTTTACCAGAAATGTTTCAAAATTTAGGAGCCCTTGTGGGCGCACTAGATGCACAAAAAAAGGTAAAAGGACAGTTAGGTTAGTGCGCCTGATGTCAGTGTGTACGCCTGAACTTCAAGATACGCCTGAACTCCCATAGTGATGTGAATTTAGGTGTACTATCCTAGATGGGTACCGCTTAGTTGTTTTAGTAAGACTAGAGGTCTAAACACCTCTCCTGAGAAGTCTTTAAGGGTTTATGGGCCAGTACAGATTACTAGACACATAGGGGCAGAGGAGTAAAGACATTCAAATGGGTAAGCCTGATATTAGATTGTACTATTGAAATAAAGGGTTTGCCTAAATTGTCACATTTCAGGCATACAACCTGATATCAGGCATACCCATTTGACAATTCAGGCATACCCTTATGACAATTTAGGGTATGCCTCAGAGTCTTAGGCTTATACCTTTTTGTTAGATGGTCTCTAGGGGTTTGGCAGTTTTGTGGTCCCATTGGGCACCTAGGGACAAAAATGCAAAGGTAGGGTATGCTCAAAGTTAGTACCCCTAAACATCGGCCATACGTCTAATCTTCAGGCTACGCCTGAACATATACCCAAATGCAATTTTAGGCGTACTGGTTCTAGGTCAGAAACCAGCAACCTATTTTTTCACTTTTGGGCGAGAGGTCCATTGGATCTGTAATTTTTTAGAGAGTTTGGTTATTATCCCAATAGGTTCTTTGAAAAATTCTAGTCTCATTGGATAAAGGTAGATCCCACTTTGAATTTTCCAAAGTGGGTGGGTTATGTGCAAATCTGCACAGTCCCATGTGAAATCAGTGGGTTATGGGACCCATTCCGAGGGCTATACCCATTAGGTTAAGCCTAAATTTTACAGAGAATATGTAAATATGATTATTAGGCTACTGTATAAAATCATAGCAAGAAAATAGGTCTACACAAAGTTATTTTGCAAACAAGTTACATGACTGAACTCAATACCGAATAAAAGCAACATAAAATTAATTAAACTAAAATTTTAGTAAAATACCAAAACTACAGTATAATGGACTATAAAAATTTAACTAAACTATCTAAATTAGTTATTTAACAAACAAGAGAAGAATCACACAAAAACAACATACATGGAAATAATTAAAATTTGGAGCCCCTTCTTACTTAGTTTGTGCAGTGTAAGAACACACTTGCACAGTGAGCAAGTGGGGTCCATTTCATGGGTTAAATGGGCTCAGCTAGAGCTAAATTTGGTCAATGTGTAAGTCATCATGAAGTGACTTACAGTCCAAATTTGAGCATCAAATTCCTTCAATTGGAGGAATTGTGGTTCTCACATCACTAACTACAAAAAAAAAAAGCATAAAGAAGGGAGACAAGCTTTTCTCCCCTATGTCCCACTATAGGGGTTCTTTAAGGGGTCCAGGGGTGAATTCATTACAACTAGGGGCTTCTGAAACAACTAAGGGAGAAGGGGACCAACCTAGAGTAAAGGTTTTTCTTCCCCTATCTCTTTTCTTCCTTAATTTCTTCTCTCTTTATTTTCTTTTCTCTCTTTGTTTCTTTGTTTCTTTGTTTCTTTTCTCTCAAAAAATTTTCAACCAAAATTTTCTCTCTCTTTATGGCCGAATTAGGGGGGTCTTATAGGTGGGGGCCAAAGATAGGGGGTGATGGCCATGCCAGGGTGAGGTCCACATAAACATGTGGTAAGGAAGAGTGAGCTCAAATGATGCAAGGTGGAGGCTCCCAAGCCACATGTTGGGGAACTTTGGTGCCTTTCTCTTATTGGCTAAGGGGTGTGGGGGTGGATGAAGGACATGTGGCAAGGGGAGACAAATGGAAGGTTGTCATAAGGAGGTGGAAAAATGAAGGGTTGGGATAAATGATGGGGTTTAGGGTTTTTAAGGGATAATCCTAGTCCTTACTTAGGAGATGGGGTAGATGTGTGACATGTTTTAAGGGGGAGGAGATGAGGGGTTGTGATGAGGAGGTGAAAAAATGAAAGATGAGATGTACTTGGGAGAATGTGTTGCGGATGATGGGCTAGGGTTTAGATCATTGGATCCTAACTCTTCATGAAGTGGACTTTTAGATTAATGCCAAATGATACGCCCTAATCCAAAGCCACTTTTAGGATTTGTTTTGGAAAAGCAATTATTACTTTTTAAAAAATATCGAAAGAGTAATGGTTGCTTTTCTAAAAAATATCAACACTTCTTAGATTTTGACCCTCTTACTATCTAAATCTGCTTTATGGGTTCTATAGCTCAGAAAGTTTCAAGGCTTATGCATTTTTTACATCTCTCGGATACTCTGGTTGCAATGCAACTATCGGATTCGAATTTGGATAAGTGCAGGTAGGCCAAAATTAATTTTAAGAGTCTTGATATAAAAGATAACCTTTGAATTCTATGAGACACAGGTTTAGATCGTTCATAAAACCGATACTTGAGTCAAAATCTGCATTCAAAACCTTGATTTATCCCAGATTAAACTCGTAACGGATATGAGACAGGTTTTTTACTGAGTCCTAGGTGGGATTTTTATGGGTTATTGAATATTTTGGGTATTAGAATCTTGAGAACATAGGACCTAACGGATCGATAATCTGAATTCTAGAGAGTTCCGGGGAGGTTCTCGAAGGAAGGTCGCTTGGCCAAAAAGTACAACCTAGATTTATGAGAAAATAAGAAATTGAGCTATTAGGTTTTTATCAAAGGCCTTAAAAAATTGGAGAAAATGGGTTTGACCTTGAAAGATTTGGGTTCTGGGAGATTTCTCAGGGGCTCACCGAGTATTAAATGTTTGTAGAAATGGTTCTGATTTGATTTAAGAGAGAATGGGGTAATCATGGCATGTTGGGCCCTTTGAAGGTCCTGGTATGAATCTTTTGGAAGGTCTTGGGTTTGCTAAGACGAGGCCACTGATTAGCTGAGTTTCTAATCTGTGATGAATTTTTGAGGGTCTATTGAGGGTCTATCACTTGCTACAAAATGATTAGGTTTATTATCGGGAGATTGAAGAAATTGATGTAGAGTGGCTTTGGCAACATCTGAGCTTAAAGGCTAGCCTTAAAGTCTTGGCAAAAATCAAGAATTATCCTCTGACTGATCTGGATTTGGCTATTCGGAGGCCTTTTAGGGCTCTGCAGTAAGTCAAATATAGCTAAAACTGTCTTTTAAGGGTTTGGATAAGTGTTAGGACTTTAGGGTTATTTTAGTCTTTGGGGGTTGTGGTTCTTTAGATAGCTTTGAAGATGATCATGATGGGAGGTTATAGGACTTAACTTGGAGTCATTTGGGTGATAAGGACAACTTCTAGGGTTCATTAAGGGTTCAATTTTGAGGAAAAATGGGGAGTTTTGAGAATTCGGTGGGTAAAAAGGTAATTTTCTGGCATGTGATGCTTCAATGTGGGAAGGCTTATGGAAGCTGGAGAATTCTGGAGAAAATGATTTTGATAAACTGAAGTTAAAATATTTTAAAGGTGTACAGGTAAAATGGTAATTTGTCAGCCTTTTGATGCTTCAATGTGGGAAGGCTTATGAAGGTTGGCAAATTCAGAATGAAATGGAGCTAATAGATTAAAACTTGGACCCTCGTAGTCCTAAGGCATTTTCCAGAGATTTAGGTTTTAACCTGACTAATCTTTGAATAGGATTTTGACGTTAACATTGCACTTTGTGACCAGAGTAGCACTTGAGAATGCCTAACTATATGAAGTCTAGGGGTATTTATAGTTCGACCCTATCTCTTACTATAATGAAACTCATCAAATTCAATTAATTAACCCAAGTCAAAATTTGGGTGCTGACAACACATATTATAGCATTTAAGGCTTTACAATTTATATTGAATTCATCGTTTTTAGCCTTACTCCACTCACTTTTAAGTTTGGTGGATCTAGTCCAACCATTCTTAACTGAGTGCCAAATGCTAAAGTCCATTGATTTAAGGAAGATTTGCATTCACACCTTCCATTCAAAAAAGTTAGACCCATTAAAACACGGTGGTCTATCACGGTGGTCTATCTATGGACATTCCCTCAGCCATTTTGAAAATATCGGATCTTTAACCAGGGTAGTAAAACCCAATCAAGAGCTACCAGCTCTGATACCAAATGAAATTCATGAAACAGATTATAGAGGGGGGTGAGTAGGATCCTTACACTTATTTAAAATTCTTTTAAAAAATTTTTCACCCTCTCTTTGATTTACTTACATTCAATTAAATATATAGTGGAAATTCTTTTGATAAGTAAATCACTTTTCTATGAACTTATCATAGACCACAGGCTCCGTCATGCACTATAGTGTTACTTATAGCAGAGCAGGAGCAAGGAAAACAAGTAACCTAAGGTTGCTTGATTAATCCTTTTTGAATAACCTTAGTTAGAGTCACTTTGTGTTGGGTTGCTTTGCATAAAAATAAACATAAACAATCAATAAAGAGAGAATGTAACCAAACTACAACACCACAAATTTATAGTGGTTTGACCCTCCGGCCTATGTCCACACTCCAACTAGCTCCTCCAAGCCTATTTAATTTTAATTAATGGTTCTCTAACTATTATAGGGAAAATTAATAAACCTGAGGATTTACTTACAAATAACAAAGAATCCACTTCCTTGTAAGTGTGCTCCCAGTGACTCTGGTGGGCACGCTCCGTCCAGTGACTCCGATGGACTATCCTGCACTTGGTGACTCCGGCAAGTGCTTCATGAACATGCCTTTGGTGACTTTGGTAAATGTTAAGATCCACCTTCGGTGACTCCAACAAAGGTTATGACTTATTGTAGAAGAAGGAATCTTCGTTCTTTAGGATGTCTCTTGTGTAGGAGAATTTTACTTGTAAAAAAACACTTTCTTGCTTCCAAAAAATGTAACTAAAGATCTTTAGGAAGCTTTACAGGTGACCTTTAATAGGTTTAACTATGTAAAACAAATCTCAAGGTCATAAGCCAACAATGGTTTAACTCATAAGCTCATTGGTTTACTCTCTAGCTTTCTTTCACATTATTTGGCTGTGTTCAATCATGAGAGTTCTTATCTTTCTTGGGGCTCAAAGACCCTTTTTATAGAGGTTTAAAAGATCTCTAATTTGTCCCCTAACGGCTATATTCTATTAGTAAAAAAGCTAGCCGTTATGGCTTTTCAAGATTCGAAAATTCAAAAATCTTCGCTTAGGACCAGTCTTAGAAAACTAGGACAGGTCCTAGTGCTTCCTGGCACCTAGGATCGGTCTTGGATTTCCTACGACCAGTCTTGGGGCTTCTTGCACCTAGGACCATGCCTAATTTCTTGGGACCAGTCCTACGGTGCCTGGGACAGGTCCTAGAAGCTTGGATTGGACCTAAATAGCTAGGATTGGTCCACAAGTTCTGTTAAGCCCATATTTTAGGTTTTTGACTATTTTCCCCCTAATTTTTTTTTGTCTTTTTTCTCTTGATCTTCTTCCCTTAGACTTGGTCCATGATATACACATATTTTATGTGTATTTTTCCTATTCAGATCATCCCATGCCCAACTTACCAACTTCTCAGTTTTTACCTTTAAGTTCTGAGCATTGGCTTCCTTGAGGTAGTTAGTACTAGAGACTTGGAATTCTTCACTAATGCTTGAGTCCCTTTGGCTTGGTCATTCCCGCTTCGAGTCCATATTCTTGGTGCTTTGCCAGACTCTAAACTTGGACTTACATAAGTAGACAAATTACATCATAAAGTTCTATATGCATGACCACTACATAGACTTGCATTGTTTTGTGCATGGACATTGACAATACCTAAAACCTAACAAGGGCCTGCTATATGAAGTAGGGTGCCTCTGATCGGATCCTCTTGTAAATGTAATATTTTGTAAATTCCATGAACTATAAAATACATGTATTGTGTAGACTAGGACATGAGTCGAGTCATGTTAGACTCTAGGAGGTTCTTGGGTTCGAGCATTATGAAGATTATCATCATTCACCAAGAAAGCCTCAAAAGGACAATCAGGGAGTCGACAAATCATCCCGAAGGATTCACGCATTACTCTAAGCTATTTCAAGGTAAATCAAGTATTGTATGGTAGTCTAGGTGAATCATGGGTCCAAGAAAGGGTACTAAAGGTTTTAGGACCTTCTTTGACCTTGGAGGGGCGATCTAAAGTCTTCTTTAATAGTTCTAAGGACTTAGAAGGCTATACAGGAGATTTGGATCGATCCACATCAATCCAAATTATTTAGATCAATCTAAACTTATTTGGATTGATCCAGGATCGATCCAAAGTGGTGAAAACATTGTATAACAGTTTAAATTTCAAAAATCCATTTATAATCAATGACTAATATCACTTGGCCATTTGGGGATGTTCCAATCTAATGGACTAGCATCATTCTTGTCCAATATAAAAGAGGATAAACCCCTATAAGAAATCTAATGGTTCTTGCTAAAATCTCATATACTTGAAAGCTCAATTTGTCCATTGTGGTAGATCTTGTTCCAATCTTTAGAGAACCTCTTATTATGCTTAGATAGGAAAATCTATACCTAAGACCATCAATTACCACCTCTCCAACCTTGCTAAGGCATATCTTTACGAGGAAGGCTACAAAGGTTATCCAAAAAAGAAACCCAAGAAGAAAAAGTGTGGGATGTGTGTGTCACTTCTTGTTCAAGGAGGAACAACCCACTAGTGTTGGCTTTACCAACTTGAGGAGTCAACCAAAAAGCAATTGGGGAGCTATAGTCACATCTTGCTCAAGGAGGAGCAACCCCATCTTGTGTACAAGGTAACGCCAACCTTCAAAGAGATAATTCTTGACTTTAACTTTTTATTAAGTTATTGAGACCTCTCCCACTGGAGACACCGGGAGAATTAGCCCTACTGTTGGAGACACTGGTAGTGTGCACCTATAGCTCTTCCATTGGAGACACCAGAAGAGTAGATCATAGACCTCTCCCACCAGAGACACCAAGATAATTGACACTACCACCGAAGACATCGGTAGTGAACACCCATAAATCTTCCACCGGAGACACTGAAAGAGTAGACCATAGACCACACCCGTCGGAGACACCGGATGTAGCTTGCTTGGCAAGTAGATTAGGCCTTTTGTGAATTTTAGCCTTGATTATAACTTTATCAATCTAAATAAAATTATTTAGCTTGGTGGTGAGCATTTTCTAGAGTGGATGTAGGCCATTGTGCCAAACCACTACACATCTTGTGCATACTATGGATGGTTGTGATTTACCTTTGATTTGTCATTTTTATTGTCAAGCATTGCACATATTGATACAATTTTCCATGCAACACAATTGAACCTATTTATATACATGTGCACATTTCAATTGCAATCAATCTAATTAAAATAGTCAATTGAATTTGGGGTAATTGGAAAGAATTTGAAAAATATCCTATTCACCCCCCTCTAGGATTAATATTGGAACTTCAATTGGTATCAAAACAAGGTTGCTCATAAACGGTCTAACCATCGGAGTGGAAAGATCAAACTTCCTAGAGGAAAACCTATTAACACAATCCTAGAAACATCTTGAAAAACAATAAAATGTCTAGGAAAGAAGGTTGGTCAATTTCTACTCTTCCCTATTTTAATGGGACAGACTACATTTATTGAAAAACTCGTATGACCATCTTCCTAGAATCTCTAGGCCATCAAGTTTGGGGCTCAATAGTGGAAGGCTATACTAAACCCTCCACACGCCCAAGTGAGTGGGTAGAGTCTGAAGTGGAAGCTTATGAAACAAACCACAAGGCTCTAAGTGCTCTACATCAAGCCTTGAGCCCTGATGATCTATGTAGAATAGGCGTGTTGGGAACCACTAAAGAAGCATGAAATTTTTTTGAGCAGACCTATCGGAGTATCCTAGGCTCATCAAAAAATGAAATAATATCTAATAAGGAAAACACCTCACCAGAATCCAAAGTCTTTATGGCGTTTAGTACTTTTAAAGATTCACACAGTGAAAGTGAATCCAGAAGTGATAGTGAAGAAGGTGAGGATGAAGAGAACATCCAAGAAGCCTTTAACCAACTTTACATAGAAAGTATAGAGATAGCTAAGACCACCAAGGCATATATGAATAAGACCATGAGTCTAACTCAAGAAAATGAAGAACTAAATAAAAGAATAAGAGAGTCAGAAGTGGGACCTTTCACTATCAATTTAGGAGAAGAGAACTATAGTTTAAAAGAAAATTTAAACCTCCTAGAAAAGAGATTAAGGGATGTAAAAATATTCCTCGAACTAGAGAAAATTAATAGGAAAATTGAAAAGAGGAAACTTGTTGAGGATAACAAAATCTTGTCCAACAAGAATCTAGAACTTGAACAAAAAATCACATCTTTAGAAGAGGACAATCAGAGTCTTGATCT
>JAOXJP010280983.1:0-19494 GCA_025762735.1 Platanus orientalis | reverse complement strand
ATGATGGGGGGGTGGGTTTACTTAGTGTTGTGAGATCTAATGTAATTCTGGATCATCCTTTGTAGGCCTTGCACCCTTGTTTCGTCTTTTTCCTTTCTATTAATAAAATTTTTATTTATCAAAAAAAAAAAAAAAAAAAAAAGAACTAAATCTAAATAACGACACACATTACTAAAGTGAAAATTTTTTTTTCTAAGAAAAAGATTCATTAAAGGGGGATAAGACATCTCCAAGAAAGCCCTGAAAAGGGATCAAGTATAAGAATCAAGGATCATTTTTCCCCACCCTTTTTTCAAGTCAACAACAGAGATAACCCCTTCCCCACCTTTATAGTTAGCAACCCAAAACCACCATTTATTCCTAGCTTTCCTAAAAACATTAAAAGAAGGTGAAGCTTAGTTTTCAAAGCATCTTTGGTTTTTTTCCAACCAAATGGTCCAACAAACTGCTAGTAGAATTTGGTTCCATATGAGGTTACTCATGGGGGAAGATTTTGGCAATCTCCATGAAAAAATAACACTCTTGAAATTGCTAGGGAAAACCCAGGGGATCCCAACCTCCTTAAGAATCATACACTATACCTCCCTGGAATAAATACAATGGAGGAAGATGTGGTCTATGGATTCCCCCTCTTGATAGCGTAAATGACGAACATTTGGAAGGATTATACCTCGAATTTGGAGACTATCTATGATAAGAATCCTCCCTTTGCAGGCCGTCCACATGAAGAATTTTACCTTTGAAGGAATTTGGATACTCCATATGAAATGCCAAGGAAACACAAATGATTTCATTTCAGCCAACATGCCATAGCAAGATTGGATGGAGAGTTGATCAGTCCCTATTAAGGATCAAAGATGTTGGTCCTCTTTTTCTAGATTAATTTGGTGCGGCTCTAAGTATCCAAGCAAGCTTGCCATTTCATCAATTTCCCAGTCATTCCAATGTCTTCTCATCGGAACTTTCTAACTCGATCTATCCCCATCAACTTCCCAATAGTCCACTACCCAAGCATCTTTGGTTGTTAACCATAAAGTAGATGGAAGTGGCCACAGTCTTCAGCTGTCTTTGAGTGCACCATATGTCCGTCTAAAATCTAATGCGAGTGCCTGATCCAATATCCATAGATATTCCTTTTTTGAAGTTTGCCATTTGGTCCATGATGACTTTCCAACAACTCATACTGTGGGGGTTTCTAGTCATCAATGACTCCCATTTAGATACTATCCTATATTTTCTGCTATAACTTGATGCCATAAGCTCCTTTCGTCGGTCCCAAACCTCCACAACCATTTAGAGGGAAGACTTTATTAGTCTTACAGATCCTCCTCACTCCAAGACCCCCACTTTCCTTGGGAGAACAAACCTCATTCCACTTCACCAATGAGTCTCTTTGTTTTCTTTCCAATGGCTCCAAAGAAAGTTTCTTTGACTTTTTTCAATTTCATTCGCAATTGAAGAAGGAATAACAAAGAGAGAGAGGACGTAAGTTGGGAGACTTAAAATGACCGATTTGAGAAGAGTTATCTTTCCACCTTTTGAGAGATACATTCCCTTCCATCTAGCTAGGTGTTTGTGAATCCTTTTAAGAACCAGATTCCAGACCTCTTTACATTTGTAGGGGGCCCCTAAAGGTTGCCCTAGGTATGTTATTGCAAAGATCCCATTTGGCAACCTAACACTTCCGCAAACCTCCACAGATCATTAACTTGGCCCACGCCATAAATGCAACTTTTGGATTAATTTACTTTTAACCTTGAGACCGCTTCAAAACAACGTATAACACATCTTAAAAGCTTTAGTCGGGAGATCGAATGCTTACAAAACACAAGGGTGTCATCAACAAATTGGAGATGTGATATCTTTTGATCACTTCTTCCCACTTGAAATCCCTCTGAAAGACCACCTTAAAAAGCCTTTGAAAGCATCACTCCGAAAGCCTTAGCCACTATAAGTAATAAAAAAGGAGATAGGGAATTTCCTTGTCCATGACCCCTTGAGCTAAAGAAGTAATCCTCTGAGGCCCCATTAATTGTCTATCACCCTGTCAAATACATTCATTGGCTACTAGCACTCCATTGATACTCTGTCTCCCTCCCATAAAGACACTTTGGTTGGGTGATATGACTGAGACAAGAACTTTTGTCATCCTATCAGCCAAGATTTTAGAGATGATTTTGTAAGAGCTGCTTATCAAGCTTATCGGTCTAAAATCTGTAATCCGAAGAGCCCCTTCTTTCTTGGGGACTAAAGAAATGAAGGTAGCATTACTTCCTACATCCAGGAATTCCAAAGTATAGAAATCATCCACCATCTTCATAATGTCCCCTTTTAAAATTTCCTAACGTTCTTTATAAAATGCCATTGAGAATCTATCCGACCCTAGAGATTTATCATTCTCAAACTTCCAAACAACCTTTTTTTACCTCTTCCGCAATTATGGGACGTTCCAGCCAATCTCTTTGATCCTCCCCAAGAAGCATAAATTCCAACCCTTCAAGAGAAGGTCTATAAATGTTAGGATCAGAATAGAGATCCTTAAAGAACTTCACCACATGAGCCTTAATGCTATCCTTATCATCCACTAAGGAATCTCCTATTTGTAGCCAGGCAATGTGATTAATATTAGTTCAAGCAGAAACAACTATGTGGAAAAACTTTGTATTATTGTCACCCTCTTTGAGCCATTGGACTTTAGAGTTTTGTTTTCATTTAATTTCTTCCAAAGCTAACACCCTTTCGAAATTTTGTTTAGCAACATCTCTGAATGATTTTTCATCCTTAGTTAGCCCACGTTGCTCTTCTTGGGAATCCCACCACCTAATCTCGTCTAAAAGATTTTTCTTTTCTTCAACACACCCAAACTCCTTATTCCACCTTTTAAAATGGGCTTCAAGAAGCTTTAACTTGAGTCTAAGTTGCTGCCCCGGCTTCCATTGAACTTGAAATTGCGACCACTAGTTTTCCACTAAGTCTTTGAAGCCATGATGATGCAGCCACATGTTTTCAAACTTGAAAGGTCTAGGGGTGGAGTTTTAAATCTTCCCATATAAGAGAATAGGAACATGATCCAACACTGATTGCGGGAGGGATTCCCCTTTTAGAAAGGGGAAAAGATTATCCCATTTGGTTGACACCAAAAATCTGTCCAGCTTACACATTTTTTGCCTTTCTTGAAAATTTGACCTTGTATATCACAGCCCCCCAATTGATATATCACGCAACCCTTTACAATCAATAAATTCCATAAATTCCCGCATACCTCTTCTTCTTCTCCCTCCATTTTTGTCAAAAGGATCTAGCACCTCATTAAAATCGCCACCTATACACCAACCTCCTTCGCATCTCTCATGAATACTGCTTAGCTCCTCAAGAAACGATTTGAAAAGATTATCCTTCCTTGGGCCATACACACCAATCACCACCCAGGATGTGACACTCCCCTTAATCTTCCCTAACATAGAGACAGAAAAGAGACCCACCCAATAATCCACCATTTCAATTTTTACAGCATCCCAAAATAACCAAATACCCCTAGATGCCCCATTGGATGGCATACTAACCCATTCTATAAAGTGGAAAGGAGATACTTCTTTGAGTGCATGCATATCTGCGCCTCCTAATTTTTTTTCCTGGATTATACATATATCAGCTTTACTTTTAGCCAATAATTCCTTAATTGCTACCTTCTTCTCTCTCGAACCCAATCCACGAATGTTCCACTATAGAATAGATATTGTCATGAGAGAAAAAATGATCCCAAAATAAGAATCTGAAGAGAAGGAAAACAAAAGACCCCTAATCATTGACCACGAAGTGCCCGGGCCCCTTTGCGTCCTAAGAAAACCTCCCTTGCTTGTCATAATTAATCCCTCACTCCAAATTTCTCACCTCCCTATTCCTCTTGGCTCTTGGTCATCTAAGACCCCTTTCTGAGCTATCTCTTTCCAACACCGTAAAGAGCTTCCATGCCAATTCTTCATGCTCTTCAAAAGAAACACACAGAAACTTACTCACAACCTCCATCTTGTTGAGGACACATTCAGACTTCTCAGAAATAGGCTTATTCCCTTTTGTCACTACCATCGAAGAGTTCGACAAGCGTTTGCTGTTTCTTTTCACTATTTCTCGTATGGAGGGTGAAAATAATCCATACAAAGCGTAGTCTCCCACATTTATTATCGACAAGATCTCCTTCCTCCATCCTTCATTCTCTGGCTGGCCATTCCACAACAAATGTCCTAACAGATGATTTTCCTTGGAAAATTATGACGTGATAATTTAATACTCTCCACTTCCTAGCTCTTGTAATACCTCTCCGTCTCTGTTTCTCCTCCTCTTATCAATAGTCTTTGCCACTCATATCTGATTGCAGATCTTGGGCCTCTTTCGCCTGAAGTAAGAGATTGTTCTGCCGATTGTTTGCCTACATCAAAGACTTTGGTTTTGAGATGATCACCACTCTTTGACGATTCACTAATCTCTAGCGTGCCTCCAAATCTACCATTGGGTTTGGATCCATTTGAGTAGGGCGATGCTTGATCTTCCTTGAGTGCAGAGGTACCAGCTGACAAGCTACCAAAGTGAGAGAGAACCTAGTCTTTGGTTCAAAACCCCTTACCTATCGGCCGTTTACCACATTGACCCTGATTCTTTGGTTGGCCTTCAATCACCCTAAATCGATCGAGGGCATTCATGGGAATATGGGAGTTAAAACCCTTTCTCCATGGACAAGACGATAGAGCCCCTCTTATAAGAGGAATGGTCGATTCAATTGTAGGGGTACTTTTGGAAATATTAGTACTTGCCTTTTTTGCCCTCATTTTAACCCTAAAAGGAGGGTTACATTCGGAATTATTGATATTTGAATTAGAGGGACACGTGACAACACAATCTCTCTCTGCATGAAAGGAATTTTCCTCGTGTGATTCAAAACTTGAATTCAAAATGTTGAAACCACTTCCGTACTCATCTTCTTGTTTTTGAAAACAAGGAGCTGTGGTCGAAGGTGGTTTATCAGCTGCTCTACAATTTTTTTCATTAGCTAAAGCTTCCCTTGACACGATTCAACTAAGGAAGTCCCTACATTTTCCAAATCATTCTCAACTACAATCACCACTGAGAACAATTGGTCTTGATCCCAAATTCTCACTCTTCTGGGAATAGAACCAAGCTCCACCGGGTCAACTTTAAGTCTTGTCCATCTCAGTCCCTTTGCTCCACTGTAGGGGGGTCTATTTCCACCAACCCGTCGCATACCTTGGCAATCCCCTCCAATTGGGATGTTGTTCAAAGGTGTAGAGGGAGCCCCTTCACCCTGATCTAGAAATGCTTTACATCGTTATGTTGTCCAATCGTACCCAGAGTTGGAGCCCAACAGTGAAAAACTAAATGGCCTGTCTATTTCAGCCGTACCACATGAGTCCACCCATCTGGTTTCATCCCAAGAGCTTCCAAAAAATAAGCCTCGGTCTGTTGCAAGAGGGATAATTTGAATTGGCTGATTTCTTTGAAGGACCTTACCCACTACACTCGCAAATTCTGACCAAGTGCGAGATCAATCCACCTTATCTATACAGATGGCCTTTGCCTAATGAGTGAAAGACTCCCTTTCTTCCCTTGATTTATTTCTCCGAGGACCAGACCCTCGAAGTGGTTTCTTCCTTTTTTGCAGAACCGGAAAGTCAGCACCCTTCAGATTTCTCATAGGGGGGCCTTTGACGTGTCGGATATTGTGAAGTAAGTTTCCAAGACTGTAGCTAGCTTCAGCCATCCAACCCCATTGGATTCCTCTAGGACAATGATTCTTCTACTTCTGCCACTTCTTGGGTGAGATGAGATCTCCGCATAAGTCCCCCTTTGATTCCATCTCCTCTGAATCACCAGCACTGCATCCCCCCTTTATCTTGAGTGCGAGCAAACTTTTCTCTGTCCAGCCATCATACTGCCAGACGCAAACATTCGCTCAACCATTTAACCGATGCATTTCTTACCTTTATTCTATCCAATTACCCATTACCTCTTTCTATAATCTCCACTGAAGTGAAACATATAACTGAACTGAAATGTATAACTAAACTGAGACAGGACAGAACATAATATCAAGGTAGTTACACATAACAGTTTGCACAATTTAATCCCTGGTAGAAAGGCCAGAACAGTTCGCACTTACTCTCCAGTGAGATGAGACTACTATCTTACCCCAGTAGTGAGGGATCCATATATCAGTTCGCACCATTTAATCCCTGGTGAGAAAGGTTAGAATAGTTTGCACCTACCCTCTGGTGAGAGTGTACACATTTGGGATATTGCCTCTCAAAACTAATTGCACGTGGGATAACTCCTCTCATGCCAAATTACATCTGGGATAACTCTTCCCATGACTACATGCACATCTGAACATATACTAACCATGAATCTTATGCACAACTTGCAAATGTTCTTGAACCCAAAAGGGTCTCCTAGATTATTCAGGACAGAATAGAAACATATCATTAAAAATAGTTTTGTTTCCCTAGAGAATTAAATAGACATCAATGCATATTAAATCAGATTCTTTCAGCACAAAGATTGCATATCTCTAATAGTCAATATCACTCCGAGGCAAAACAAAAAACAAAAGGATCTGACCTACCTAAAGCTCATATCTCTAAAGATTTCATAAAACCATTTAAGCATTTACTTATCAGAATTTCCTTGCATAAGACCTTCTTTTAAAAATCTGGAACATACCAAATTTTGTTGACAAATTCTCTTTTCCAAAACAAAAATATAAAGCAAAACAAATCATTGCAAATATTGATTTTCCTTCTTTTAAAAACATTTAAACAACTCCTTTAAAACAAATGTTCATAAGAATCTCTTTGGAAAATTCATTATGAAACCTCTTATGCAAAATATAGATTAGAACAAGAATCTAATGGTTTAAAGAATCAATAAACAGAACATAAGCTAACAAAACAATTATGCATCTATTGTTAGAATATATGTATAATGGGGGTATAAATGTCATGTGATATTTGGGTTTATATACCATTATACTTGGTGTATAAGAGTAAGCATATATATATATACTAGCGTATGAGACACAATACTCATATGAATCTTGTATCCCAAGACTCTCATTCTCTACTCTCTCATATCTCATTCTTCATTTAAATTGATTGGATCATGTAGATAACATAGTATCAGAGTAGGTTTAAAGGTGGAGGAACTGGCTGCATCTCGCTACTGACGTTAGCAAGCCTAGGGCTGACGTTAGCAACTGTACGGACAGCACAGAGGAGGTGAGATTTTTTTGTGAAATTGATAGATCTGGATTTTATACAGGTTTTGAGAAGGATTCTAGGTATCATTGGGATCGTTGATGAATTTTTAAGCAATTTTTTGTGAAATTTTTTCGAAATTCCAATTTTGGAATTTCTCGATTTGTGTTAAATCCGGAAAGATTATGGTGGGTTTTTTGGTTTGTTTTGTTCCTCATCTAATGCACGAAGCCAGCAAAACAAGTACCACCTTGTTTGGCTTTGATTTGAGCAGTCTATGAGCATTCTCGTCCACCAGTATTGTCGCCCTAGTCAAAAACTCCCATTTTTGGCTTGGTTCTAATAGAGTATGGCCTGTGGCAGTGTTGTTGAATTTATTTTTATTTTTATACATATGGGCTATGTAGGCTAGACCATGGTGATCGTTTGTGTTTTTTGTGGATCTCCAGTGTGCTACAGTGATAGGCGTTTGGCTATGGTTATGCCCTTTTTCAGATCTTGATCTCTTATTGTTTTGTGTGTGTTACTACTAGTTTGCGAAGGAATTTTGATTTACATAAGTTTGTTTTGATTCTCTGGTTCTTAAGGACGTTAGAAGAGAGCCCGAAATCAGCCACTACTATGGGTGAACCCAGTAAAAAGGATGTGGAAAGCTTTTAGATTACTAGAGATTCTAGTCCACCACAAATTACGACTGTAAAACTTGATTGCAACAATTATATGACTTGGTCTAAGTCTGTCCTAATATACGTTCAAGGAAAGGACTAGGAAGACTACTTAACAGGCGTAGTTGAGAGGCCAGAAAAGAATGATCCCCGATATCGGAAATGGAAGACTGAGAACGCTATGGTGATGTGTTGGTTGCTAAGTTCTATGAAACCAGGAATTAGTGACCATTTTTTTAATTTTTGGAGACCACACGCTAGATTTGGGATGCATTGGCCAAGTCTTATTCAGAACTTGGTCATACCGCTAAGGTGTATGACTTAAGGCAATGGATTGCTTAGTTCGAACAATGTGGACAGCCCCTTTCCATTTACTGTTCCCCCTTGCGGAAGATGTGGGATGAATTGGAACACTACACCTCTTACAGCCTAGCTTGCGTAAAGGACACCGTTGAATACAAGAAGCATGTTGAAAATATATAGATCTTTGAATTTTTAGCTTGTTTAAATTCTAAGTATGAATAAATGAGGGCTCTTATTCTTGCCAAGGATCTTCTACGATCATTAAATGAGGTGTATGCCCACATTCACGGGAAAAAGACGTTGAGTGATGCATTCGTCCACCTTATTAGAAAAATCAGCGCTCATTTCAACATCTACTAGAGGTGGTAGAAGTGGAAATATAGGGCTTGGTCATGGTGGTCAATCAGGTCTTACTTCTGATGATAGAGATAAACTCTAAGTGTGAGCATTGTGGCCAGTATAGACATACCAAAGAACAGTGTTGGGATCTCCATGGACGTTCTCACGACTTCTCCCATCATCCTTCTCAGTGAGGTGGCTCTAGTAATGGTAAAGGAGGTGACCGGTTTGGTAATAACCATCTTAATGCTTATTTTGCAACTTCCACACCTACGGAGATGATGGCTATGCCACTAGTTTCTATGTTTTTAGGTTCTTCAGATGGCATATTCTTGAGAGATAAGATTGAGGCTTTTTGACAATTTGTTTCCCAACTTGACCATTCTTCCATTGGTCCTACTTCATCCTTTGCATATTCAGGTATATCTGCGTCTGCCTTATGTGCCTCTATTTTTAGTCCACAATGCTCTTGGATTATAGATTCATGATCTTCACACTATATGACTGGTATGTCATCTTTCTTCACCTCTTATCATATTTGTTGAGGCAAGGACAAGATCCGTATGGCCGATGCTTCTTTCTTCTGTAGCTGAATAGGGTGACATTCCTGCCACCCTTGATATACAATTGTCATCTGTCTTGCATGTTCCTAATTTCACTCTGAATTTATTGTCCATCAACCATATTATTAAGAGTCTTAATTGTTGTGTTACATTTTTTCCTTTTCATTGTGTGTTTCAAGACCTGGTAACAAAGAAGAGAATTGGTTTGGGGCATGAGAATGATGGTTTATACCTATTAGATTCAAGTTTACCGGTAGGTACTTTAGCAATAAAGAGGGATGTTTCTTCCTGATCAGACAAGTTACTTACTTGGCATCGTCGATTGGGTCATTTATCATTTTTCGTGTTAAGAAAAATGTTTCCTCAGTTGTCTGTTTGTAAGTTTGAAACGTTATGTGAATCATGCTAGTTGGCTAAACATTGTAGATCAGTTTATCCAACTAGGTATAAAAATGAAAGTTCACTTTTATTTCAGCTTGTGCATTATGATGTGTGGGTTCCATCCCCTGCTACTTCTCTGTTTGGTTTTCGATATTTTGTTGCTTTTGTGGATGAGTATTCTCGGAGTACATGGGTTTATTTGCTAAAAAATAAAAGTGATGTGTGTGCAACGTTTAAATCCTTTTATAACATGGTTGTCACTTGGTTTAACACCAAGCTTGATAATGGTGGCGAGTACCTCTCTTGCGACTCGTTCCTCGATGAGTTTGGCATTGTTCACCAGACCACGTGTCTGAGCACTCTTGAGCAAAATGGTGTAGCTGAACGAAAAAAATTGTCATTTACTGGAGATTGCACATGCAATTATGTTCATAATAAATGGGTCTATGACTTTTTGGTCTGAGGCTATTCTTACTGCAGTTTACCTCATGCATCGGATCTCCTCAAGAGTCCTTTCTCATAAGTCTCCCCTTGAAATATTGGTTCGTGACCCACCCTTATTTCCTTTGCCTCCCAAAACCTTTGGATGCATTTGATATGTCCATGTGCCCAAGATTGATCGTACCAAGTTAGACCCCAAAGTACTTAAATGTGTCTTTCTGGGCTATGGGGTACATAAAAAAGGGTATAGATATTTTCATCCACCTACCCATCGTCATCTTGTCTCTTGAGATGTCACTTTTTTTTGAGCCTATTCCCTTTTTTTCCCTTATAGCAACCTCTCTTCTCGGGGAGCAGTTCCATAGTGAAGAGTTGTCTAGTCATCTACTTCTTATCCCCATTCTGATTCTTGTTCCATCTTATCATTTTGATGGCAAAAGTGGGGCACGAGGGAGAACATGAGCTATAAGTGTATACAAGAGGAAAAAAAAGAGTATGTGAGGAAGGAGGTATATAGGACTTGAACTCTCATGACCCACTCCAGGAGTCAACTTTAGAACCAATTCCTAAGACAGGTGATGAGTTTGACCCTACTCCACTTCTCTCTCAATCTCATGATGATCTTGATTAGCCCATAGCTCTTAGACAAGGTTGTCAACGGTTAGATATGAATCAAATATAGGCATATCTGTATTTGTATTTGTTTATTTAATCGAATATCGGATTGGATTCGAATATTTTACAGATATTTACAAAAATAATAATAATAATAAGAACCTAGGAATTATAAAGAATGGGGAACTATCTATTTATTGGGAGCTTTCTTTCCTTCAAATTGGGAGTAGAAGATGAGAAATGGGTTAAGGTTATAGTATTTATATGTAGTATTCTACATAACATGCCCTACAATATTATAATATTGTTGGGTTAGTGTTTTGTATTCAACCCGAGATATAACCTGCGATCTGAAACACCCAAATATGACCCGTTTTACGGGCGAAGGTGAACAATGCAAAGATTAGGGTTTTGGGGATATTGTGGGGTTTCTTGATTTCCGTGTCCTGAACTGTTCATTGTAATATTTATTTTCGATCATAGTGAAAGCTCTCTTTCCGTTTTCGCTCGTAGACGTAGGCATCAAGCCAAACCACGTAAATCGTCTTGTTCTTGCTCTGTGATTGTTGTTTGCGTTATTTTCTCTCTTCGTCTTTGTTGCATACGATCCTAGATCTAGGTTTTTACACAACAAATATAAATATTAATTATATATTAATTTCAACTTCAAATAATCGAATCGGATATAAATGCGTTCAATTTGAATATTAGCGGATCGAAAAATGGATAATAATCAGATAGTTGACAGCCCTACTTAAAACACTTTAAATGATTAAATTGGTCTGTTTCAAATCATCCAACTTAGTTTTTTCATTACATTTGAAATGATTGAATCTCACAGATTGTAATATCCAAGCATGCATTTTAAAATCACCAACTAAAATGACATCCACAAATTTGCATAAATTTACATAAACTTATTTAAAATGAGGTCAATTTGAGAAATTTTCAAGCAACGAACTAATTTTTAACTGCTATCTTCTAATGATGCACGTTTGCACTTGGATGTCCTGCAATTTAAAGATGCCTTGAACTGTGCCTAAGAGCTTCACATATCCCACTGATCACAACTCGGGGCATGGAGGAGCAAGGGGACCTGGTTGAGCAGCACAAGTCGCGTAAGGGCAGTGATCGCCTTCATCTGCACCCCACCAATTCGGCCCACCAATGTCATTCATTTGAAGAGTGAAATAGATAAGTATGGACATGAAAGCAACTCCTGCATCCAAACCAGCTGAGAGGACATAATTGTATCTAGCCCACCACCCCTTGTACTTTCTATACACGAGAATGTTGAAGATGATCCCTACAATACCCCAAGTCCAGAAGTTAACTGGCTTAATCTCTGGAAAACTTGATGCACCATTGAGGATGATGGGTATGTGGATGAGCCTAATCCATTTGTACTGTGGAAACTTGCGACTTAGCAGCCACACAGGCACAGGAGCAAGGAAACCAATGAGGAAGAACCAGTTGAGCTTATGGTAAACGCCAAGGTATCCAAACATACGAAGAGGCCCAACCAAACCCCATATGATGGAAGCACTGTAAAAGACATTGTCACCCGGGCATGTCCATGGACTTCCCTTTGGCAGGTTACGGGCATCGCAGATATTCTCGACACTATGGAGGAGCCACCATGACGTGCCGAACGAGGCAAAGTTGCTGATCAATGTGCCAACCAACTGAGTTCACCAAATTTCAAATTGTCCATGTTTTCGTTAGTAGTGATTACTAGTTACAATGTCCAAAAAAAAAAAAAACACTATGTATTACCTGAACCAGGAACATGGACCTGGGGGGAATCTTCATGTAGTGCCCCAACTTGAAGTCTTGAAGAAAATAGATAGCTTGTGACATGCTGATATATCCGTAGGTCTTGAAAGCTACATTAGCAACTGGTTTTCCAGGGTAGAGGTAACCTATAATCAGCTCTGTAATCACATTGAGACCAGGTTGCTGTACACAAAGATTTAAGAGACTAGTTAGCCTTAATTATTTGTAGAGAGAGAGAGAGAGAGAGAGAGAGTAGAACTTACTTGGTTTGTAGTTGCTGTTATTATACCAATGGGTAATGTGAAAACAAGACCCACAAGAATGGCTAGTCCGACTCCCCAGTAAGGAAGTTGAACTTTTCCTCCAAAACCTTCACAAGCGAGTATGGCCAGAGCAACCACCAACCCAAAGATTATGTAAAACCACCATTGTGGGACTGACTTATAGTTCTTCTTCATTGTCCTGTAATAGATATCTCCGGCCTTATCTCGCCACGCCGCCTTCGTTTGTTGCCAAATTGATCTAAAGAATAATTGAACCAAGATCTTTCAAATAATTAGAGTAGCTGCTTCTAAGTTCCAATCCAGGTGTACCATGTAATCTGATACCCAAAATATATTCCAAAATCCTAAAGCCTAATCCCAACTCCAGAGTTATATGAGTAAGGGAAGACAACGTTACAAGGGGAAAATGAACAAGCCTTAAGCCCAAGGTATTTGTACAAGAAAGCTCAGCTGCAGGATTCAAGGGCGATTAATACTGAATACAAAGAGGTTTACTGCCAAAGAGACTGTCCTTATCCCTGATCGTACTGCATCTAGCATAAAGGCAAAACTTAATGAAGCACTAAAGTTTACCAAAGGTTGCCTTGATACTAAATACGGGACCAGGGTCAGTCCAAGCCCATCCCTGCATGCTTCAGTTAAGGCCATGCCCGGCATGGGTCTAGAGATGGGCCTAAACTTTCAGGTCCTAGTCAGGCTCATGAATAAAAAGAACGATCATAGGCTTGGTCCAACAGCACATATCAACCAGTCCCGGGCGATAATCCAGCATCATGACCAAGTCAGGTAAGCAAAAAGATATCACGTTTTCAATAAATATGATATATCAACTAATATTTCCTTATGTTGAATACAAATCTCTCTATAAAGAATTTCAGAATGAATCAAATCTCCCCAAGAAATAGTTGTGTATTCTAAACTATATTTCAAACTTTATATTACTAATAATTGTGGTAGAAATAGATTTTACTAGATATCCAATGACACATTAATCAACAGTCTTGAGTAGGGAATATCTCTTTTGGCCACATGGACTGATGAGGCCAATCTAGATTCCGGGCTGCCATTGCGAAAGCAGCTTTGTGGATTGGTCACATGTTTAATGACCTCGTTTAATTGGGTAACCTAGATTAACTACACTAATAAGTGGTCTTTTGCCTCAATACACTAGGGCAATGGAGGTTGTTTTGGTAGTTTAATAGCATAACCAAGATTATAAATCAAAAAAAAAAGTGTATCGAAAGGTGAGGGCAGCAAATAATCCATTCTCCCATCTGATATATTGTGACATTCTCTTAAGAGTAAATCACATACCTTCCATTGAAGAGGGCAACATGAGTGAGGCTGGCAGTTAGTGTTGCAAAACTTAAACCATAAGTGATTGCAAATACTACACTAAGATGGATCTTGCTGTAGTTATCATAAGCTTGCTGGTTAAAGTCAAAAGTAGCAGAGTTTATGATCCTTGTAACATTGTATTCCTG
Organism: Platanus orientalis; assembly: GCA_025762735.1. NCBI lineage: Eukaryota > Viridiplantae > Streptophyta > Magnoliopsida > Proteales > Platanaceae > Platanus > Platanus orientalis. The sequence goes on along the minus strand of JAOXJP010280983.1, from coordinate 5,378 downwards.
CCCATCTGCATCAAAAGTGTAACTGGAGAGGATTGGGAACCGCTTGGACCCAAAGGCATCAGTCCAATAAGCGAAGGGGAACACCACATAAAGTACTAGGAAGACACCCACAAGTGTGCAAATGATTGAAGATGGCGGATAAGCTAAAGGACTCCCTATGAAGGATACAACATTCCAATCAAGCCCAAATGACCCAAGCCCAAGCCCGTTGACACCTGCGCCAATTTGTTGGGCTGTGATAGACTTGGGCCAAATCCAACATATGAAAGAGAGGGCAGTAAGTGAAGGGAAGAGATAGGCTGGGATGACCGTGTAAGCAAAGCATGAGGCAAGGGCTATGATGAAGAACTGAAACCTTGTCATTCTACCCTTTTTTCTCAACTCTGTCTCATGTAATGCCCTGAAAGTTGCAAATTTAGAAAGGTTAATTAACTCACAGACATATATGTAGAGAGAGAGAGAGAGAGAGAGAGAGAGAGAGACCTAAAGAGGGACACTTGAACCAGGTTGGCTGGCCACCACATGGTGGGAGAATCAACGAGGAACTTTCGGAAGACACCAGCCCACCCATATCCAAGCATCTGTTTCTCACATCAAACACCAACAAAAAATGCCATTTATCAAATGTCAAATCGTATGTTCCCACCATAAGATACAAGCTACCAGCAAATTGGTTGTAAGTGCTTTTATTCTAGATGCATATCATAATTAGGGTATGAATTGCTTAACCCAGTTAGTATAGTAGGCCCTCTGTTGGTCTATATGATTGATGGGCTAGGGCCTTTTATACTAGATAATGGTGCATATTGTATTTAAGGGGGTATCAATGGGCAGCTCAACCAGTTTATATGGTTGGCATTCCCCTGATATATATGCCAGGGAAACATTCTCTCGATGTTCGGTTCGGATTCTAGATTCCGATTATACATAATCATAATCAAAATCTGCGTGTGACAAGACAAACAAAGCTTCTTTACTCTTTTTTGGCCTACGAAATTACTAGATAAAATCAACTTTGAAAAGCCACAAAAACCATATAGGATTCTAAAATCTCACAATCCGATTCCAAAAATCTAATTACGAGAGAATCCATAATCAGAATAAATAATCCGATTCTAAAATCCGAAACAAACCAAGTCTTACATAATACTAAATTATTACCTGGGTGGTTTGGGTGAGTAGTATTGCAGCAATTGGGTTCATGGGCCTTTTGTAGAAGGCCTTCATTATGGTTACAATGTGCAGCGCATAAACCCCAGTAGCTGCAGTACTGGCAAAGATGGTGATTAGCACATGCTCCTTCATGTTGAACGGCCCCGGATTCAATGAAATCGACCATTTCGTCCCTGGCACTTGAAAAGATTTGGTGGGTAGGGTGGCAGCCATTAGCTTTCCTATTGGGAGAACTGCAAGCTGGACAGGAATGGAGGATATGGAGACCCCATTCTGACGGTAACTGAAAAACTGGTTTATGAAGGAGATCATGAGGCAAGAAGCAATCCCCAAGACCCATGTTCTGAATGTAAGAACCGGCAAAGTTGGGTCATCTGTGGTTGGAACTGTTAGCCTCACTTGCTCTATTGGACAATCGTTCACCTCCTCCTCTGAAACAAAATTGAAAAAGAAAAGCCAATATCAAGGTTTTCGTTTTGTTTGAAACAAAGAAAAAAAAGCCTTAAAGTTCTTCTATAAGCTGTAATATATAACTTTATCTATGAGATTTCTCTTAGATTATATGGGTTTAGGGAAAACTAAATAAATAAACAATACAGAGCATTTTTTGTTGCTCTAGTCTTTTAGAGAGAAAGAGAGAAGAACCTGTAGGAGAAGAATCTTTATCAATAGAACCAGTCATCTTTCTCTTGTGGCACAGTCGGAGGAAGGAATGAGAATGTAATATATAGGAAGTGCATTGGCTTATGAACAGGAGATTCTATGGGATTCCTATCTTTAATATTTTATTTGGAAAGAATCTGCTACACCTAATTTGTCTATCCCTACAAAAGGTTAAGTGTATAGGGTTAAAACAGTAAAAACAGTTTTCAAATGAAAAAAATGGGTACCCATAAAAATGGGGTTTATAAGGTTAAAACCATAAAAAGGGTGTTCATTTGGGCATTTGCTCCCTATACAAAAAAGGCACCAAATTCAAAAAAAAAAAAATCACCTGTTAGCCTGAGGTATGGGGACACGAGGGGACAAACAAATTTAGGTGAGGCAGATCATTTCCCTTTTTTCTTCTGGCTTGATTTCATTACACACATGCCGTGGCCAAAGATTCTGAAACAGTCACAACACATTGAAATCTTTGCTGGTTTGAGCCACAAATGAGGTGGCTCATTTATGCTCATCACCTATGCTTTTGATCACATGATCTCTGTTTAGATGATTAAGATTGCCTAGGTGTGCCACTGGCTGAGCTTTGTGATCAATGCATGAACATATCCACTGTGTATGGTATGTGATGGTGGGGATGAACACACAAGTTCTTTATAGCCTTCCAAGAAAAAAGATCAATTTTTTTCCTTACAAAGAGCAAAACAGCTTTAAGCAACCCATCCAGCCCTATTCACATTTAAGTTATTTCCTGGTAAGGATTAAGGGCTAAGTTCCAAGTGGGGGCATTTTCAATTATTTAAAGTGGTTGCGTCTCACATGGAAATAACAACTCTACTGTAAAACATAATTTCCTCTTTTACAGATTGACAGGAAAGAATATGCAAACCCTTACCCTTTTTGACATAATTTCTACGTTTAGCCCCTTGTTGTGACAGAGATGTACTGTTGTTGGACGATCACAACCATCCATCCATTGAATATGTTAGGTAAAAACAAAAGGAAATAAAAAGAAAGAAAAAATTTGGGCATCAGCCTTATGATTTATAAATGAACTGGCACCTAACAGATTGCCTTTGCATAGAATTTTCTTAAACCAAAGAAATGCAAATAGGGATAAACTTTGTTTATATATATCTAAATATAAGCACCCCCTAGTTAACTATTTGCTGTGAGGCGACTTCTGATCACTAAGGCCCAGTCTAGTTGCCTTGAATTGTATAGAAAAGAAAAGAATATAATCCCACAAGAAAAGGAAAGAAAAGAATCAGAAGAAAAACATGAGAAAACCAATTATTCATAGCAACTAGACAGCTTAAAAATGATTTTTCGAGAAAATCTTGTCACAAGAAAACCTTTTCATGGCAACCAGACAAGGCCTAAGAGACCTATCAATTATGGAAAGCAAAAAAACTTAGAGAGAATCCTATCATTTAAAGTCTCTCATCTTTTTTCTCTTTCTAAATTTTATTTTATAAGTTTCCGGTTAGAAAAGGTAACACAAGAGACAAACAAAAAAAAAGATTCACTCGTTGATGCTCTCCCCTACATTTCGTTTTCCATTAGAAATTTATTCCTTTAAAAAAGAATTTAATTTATTAAAATAGGAGATAAACATGTAATCAAGGATCATATCTATGGAATGAGACAGCAATTAATTCCTACAATCAAAGGAATAAACCGTGATCTCTAATAATTATAACGAGTGTGTAGATTGATTAGTCTATGTAAGCTCTCCTTTTCTCTCACCATGTTCACCGTTAATTACCTTCCTTTCCTCACATTCTTTTTAATTTCTTCACGGATACTGTGACCTTGATGTGAATATATTCACAAATACTATGGATGTGCTAGGCTGTTCCGATTGGCTTCAAGACCAGTCCAAAAGAAGGTTAAGCTTCAGTATTGGCATATTATGGGCCAGAATTGGTACAATTCTTTGGGCAGAATTAACTCTTGGCTCCATTGGCTTGGATCAAACGAAAAATCCCCAGCAATATTTATAAGAATAATGGTCATAACAATTAGGGAGCTTAGGCTGAGTTTGGTAACTCTCCCAAATTTCATCTCCCAATTCCTTATTCTTGATTCCACCAAGAATGCATTCTTTGGAGTGAATTCCAAAATGAGAAACATGTTTGGTTCGGTAGAGGAGAGAAATTGAAAAAAAAATTAAATCTTGATGAAAATAATGGAAATGATGAAAATGTTTAAAGATTATGATAAAGATATAATAGAATGAGTAAACAAAAAAACGAGAATCAAGAGTTAGAATCGAAGAAGCTACTTTTTTCAGCTCCCAAAATTCCACTCCTAAACCGATTTTGGGAGTGGAATCCAGGAAGAAAATGCGAAGTTACCAAATGCCATTTTCACCTATTTTGGAATCTTGGGAACTAAAGCAACGAGAATGCATTCTCAAGAGAGTTACCAAATGCAGCCTAACTCCCCCTTCTCTCATTCATCCATCAATTGTCTTCCATCTATTTCGTTTCTAGGTTCTTATTGTTTTCATAAATATCTAAATTCAATCTACTATTCAATTAAATAAACAAATATGAATACGGATATATCCATAACCACTTCGTATTCCACTATTGATAGCCCTACTAAGAATGTAGGTCCTTGATGGTTGCTATAAAAGGGGGGTATTCGTGATTCTTATAAAAATTTCTTGAGATTCTCATTTTCTAGGCATTTGGTGGCTAATAAAAAGAAATCCTCAACATAGCTCCCTTTTCTCGTAAGGAGTCATTTCATTTCCATACAAAACTTGTTAAAAAATCCTTGGTTTCTTGTGAAAAGAATGCCGCGCTATCATAGAAACCCAGCAACAATAAAAATATATAAAAAAAAAATTATCATTTTTTTTCTATCAATTTCTATTCAATTCAAGGCAACCAAACATAGTCATAATGGAAAGTGATGAAAAGGAGCGTGACTGAAAGAAAAAGAAAGTGAAGTGAGGTAAAGTCAATTTTCCTACAAGCAATTGTTTACCTCGGCAAGTGGCTGGAAAGTGAATGTGTGTTGATGCCAAGAAAGCTTGGGAAGTTTTCCTTTTTGCATTTCACAATAATTAACAAATGAACAAATAATAGATGAAATCCTATTTTGTTGGAGCTACTGTTCCGGATTTTGAGTAAACGACAATCACACAAATATGGATTGGTGATAGCGTAGCACTCATATTATCTAAGCTTGAGACTATTGTTTGATCAAATAACATGTTATATTACCTTATAAACTAATGAAGAGGATCTGACCAACATTTGTTTTTGATAGGTAAACGTTAATGGTTAATTTATTAGTAGGTGAAGATAGGTCTGGAACCCAAGTTTGTGGTATGACACCCACAAACTTTACCAACTTAGCAAGCTGACATCTTTGATATTACCAACATTGTTCTCTTACTAGTATACACTATCCATTAAAGTTTAAATCTGCTTTCCCTGAGACTATACAACAACAACAACAACAAACAGCCTTATCCCAACTATTTGGGGTCAGCTACATGAATCCTGTTACGCCATTTCGCTCTG